>NQII01001951.1:242188-322030 GCA_002778355.1 Clitarchus hookeri | reverse complement strand
TCGCCCTTCTCACAACTCCCATCTGTCGGTCTGAAGAGCGGAAAGCGGACGTTGCAATTACAAGTTCGGAACATGGAAAAAGTTTCTCTCTTTCACCTCCGTTTCAAGAAAATAACTCGCCTCTGTTGGCGAGGTAAGGAGTGATGGAGGGGGTTGCGCGTGCATACCTCGTGATTTACATGTTAATGGAATATTTAAAGCGAGAAGGCGCGTCTCCGAGTGCCTGCAGACACGGCTCGCTGGAGGCCCGATTGTGGTTCGGGGACGCGGCTGGGCTAGCGAGGAGCGCTCTTTGTCCAGGAGAGTCGCCCTGGAGTTCGCCTGGAAGTCACTCGGCAGAACTCGCATTTTGCCCCCAAAAGTGGTTCGGCAGAACCGGCATTTGGCGTAACAGGTAGGCTGTATGGAGAAACCACATTTCGGCAGAACAGATATTTGTCTGAATAGGCCTCGGAAAACCGCGATGTCGCAGAACAGGTATTTGTTACGATAGTTGTTTGGGTGAACATCCAGTCATTTGTCAAAATTTTCATTTATCACGACACGTTTTGCAGAATGTGTTTGTCAGAAAAGACATTTAGCAGGATAGGAGTTTTACCGAGCAGCCATTTGTCAGAACAGGAGTTGGTAGAGAAACAATTTGGCTGAATAGCCATTGGACCGAATAGGTGTTTGACCGAGAAATGTTTGAATGAGAAATGTCAATTATCATGACTGGAGTTTGCAGAACAACAATTCGGCAAACCAAGCATTTGGAAAACATCATTTTCTCAGAGCAGGCGTTTCTCTAAAAAAAATGTAATTTTTTAGAAGTAATTTATCAGAATGGGTGTTTGGAGAATATCACATTGTCAGGATAATAATTTAGAGCTAAACTATTCCGGGCGCTCTTCTTTTGTTGAACAACCGTTTACCGATGGCTGATTTTTAGACATTGGAAGGACAAATTTACTGTCCCAATGAAAGTGACCTTGGGTTTGTATGTCTTAAGTCATCGTTTTAATTCAAACATTTGTACCAGTTTTTTATTGACGAATTTCATTATTAATGTGCTGTAACATTGTTTTAAGATCTCGGTAAACACCAATGAGACAATCAAACTATTTCCGTGCGAATTTTCTACGTAGCGGCAAACAAATTTTCCCCTTAAACGCCGTTCGAGCAACATATGAAAATATTCCTCAGAGTGCTAAGTGCGCCATAAAATGGCGGTGAATAATTCGTTGCAACATTTGACTATCAGCTGCCTGTTTCCCCCCAAAATTATTTGTAATTTCGTTTGTCCTTCTACGCTTCGGCAACACACCCATCTCTCTTTGCCCCCCCCCCCCCNTTTAACCATCGGGTTCGGGTGGGAGAAAGATGATCGAGTGGGAGTATTTGCACGGAAGTTGCACAATGGCATTTACATATACACACACACATACATACACACACACACACACACACACACACACACACACACACACTGAAGAGCCAAAAAAACTGGTAGAGGCGTGCGTATGCAAATAACAGAGGTATGGAACTAATCAGAGTAACGCGATGCGGTCGGCAGCTAGATCGGTTACTGCTGCTACAATGGCAGGTTATCAAGATGCTGTTGTGAACAATATTTTTCTCTGCCCTTGGAAAACAAAACATGCAAAAGTGTATTTACATTTTTTAGCGGTGGAGTTTTTAATGATATTACGGAAATACAACAAGTCAATTTCGTAACTATATGTAAGTGTATATGTGATTTTTTATTTAAAATGTATTGCGTATTTGTGCAGCAGGTAGTGCTGGTCAATATTATAGAAAATAAAAGTACGGGGGTTCAGTAACCTACAGGCGATACCACAGAGTAATACATAGGTGAAACAGCCGATTCGACCTCGAAATTGAGCCGTACGTGGGGCCGCGGTGGCTGAGCGGTTAGACTGCTCGGCTCCCACCAAGGCGAACAGGGTTCAATCCCCTACTGGGTCTCTCCGGATTTTCGCAAGTGGGAATCGTGCCGGGCGATGCCACTGGTCGACGGGTTTTCTCTGGGATCTCCCGTTTCCCCCGCCCTTACAGTCCGGTGCTGCTCCATTCTCACCTCATTAACCCCCATCGGCTCTCAGGACCTCGTTTTTAAGAGCTACCCAAATCTCTCAACTGAACTCATTCAGTCGTATGCGCCAGTCAAATGACGCTACTGGCTAGCAAAATGTTGAAATGCCGTTCGCCAATCAGAGTCTTGTAACGTACTTTCCAGTCCCGGCAGCCCAGCCAGTAGGGAACCTTTCGTAGCATGCAGTAGCTAATCAGACACAATGCCCGTTCTCGGAGTCTTGCGCACCCAATCAGAGAATGGGTACACCCACATCAAAGGAACCGCCACGCCATTTCGTCCCTGTGTATTTATCTACTCTGTGACGATACTTCACATTTCAGCATATACTCGAGCCTCAGCTGTTTTCCCATTGGCCGCTGCTCCAGCGCAGAGATAGTTTGTGAATCAAGATTGGATTTCACATGAATGGGTCCGTCTTTTGTTGCGAGGCTGTTACTGGTCCAGGGCCACTTAGAGGCGTGTCTATTAAACTGGGCCCCATTTGCAAAAAACGCAGTGAGTTACACGTTTTTGTACTCTAAAACACCGTTTTGAATTTTATAGGCTGCTCACGGCTAATTGAGTTTAATTGAGCACTTTTAAAAGCCCTGCTTAGGATTTACTTTTCCCTTCAGTTTGTATCCTTCCGCTATATGTAGAGACCTGCAAAATTAGCGTTATTTTCTGGTAGCAGACTAAAATCCACCGTCCTATACATATTCGAGTTCATGGCATCTGTTTATTGGCTTCTTCAATAGTGAGGACACACATTTCCTTTTGGCTTGGTTGGACATGACTGGGGCATCCTCTCGTTAGGTGCTTGCTATTGGTCCAAAGGCGCTCAGGGCGTGTCTGAACAAACTGTAGTCCAATGACAAACGCAATAAAAAAACACAAGTGTTTGAAGTCTAGGTCTATCTTGAAATAATACCGCGAATTTTACAGGCCTCTAGTTATGTTTAATATTAACATTGTCGTTAATCGCTCTCTTTATTCCTTCGTCATCCAAGTGAAACCGTGGGAATCTTAAGAAAGTAAGTATGTTAACAATGTGCAAATTCATACTCTTATGGGTATACAACAAGAAACACTGACGCCTGTACGCCATAAAATTACGTATTACACCCTGAATACAACGTCAAGTCTTAGAAATATTTCCAACTATTCGCTGCCAACTTCAGGGGCTTGCATATAACTGCGTACTGTGGCACGCATGTAGTTGTGGGCAGTAATTTTTTTCAAATGTTGATTTCAAAAGTGCTCACTTTACCGTGAACAGCATTTACCGGCGTCTGGTAATGAGACGTGGAAACGTGATGCACAAACACTTGTACGTAAATCCATTCATGGCCAGTTTACACACTTGTGTACATACACTGAAGAGCCAAAAAAACTGGCATAGGCGTGCGTATGCAAATAACAGAGGTATGGAACCAATCCGAGTAACGCGATGCGGTCGGCAGCGCCTAGACAACAAGCTCGGTTACTGCGGCTACAGTGGCAGGTTATCAAGATTTAAGTGAGTTTGAACGTGGTGTTATAGTCGGTGCACAAGAGATGGGTCATAGCATCTCCGAGGTAGCAATAGAATGTGGATTTTCGCGTACGACCATTTCACGAGTGTACCGTGAATATCGGGAATCCGGTAAAGCATCAAATATTCGACATCGCTGCGGCCGAAAAAAGATCGTGAACGAACGGGACAAACGACGACTGACGAGAATCATTAAACGTGACAGACGTTGAACCCTTTCTCAAATTGGCGCAGATTTCAATGCCTCTTGCATGCCTTCAGACATTAGTCGAGTCCATGCCACGTCGTCTTGCGGCACTTCTGCGTGCTCGCGGGGGGCTCTACGCGATATTAGGCAGGTGTACCGGTTTTTTTGGCTCTTCAGTGTAGGTAGCAGGATGGGTATGTTTGGCGGATACTGTGCACTGCAAGGCTCAGTGCCCAATGACCTGCCTTGTGTGCAACTGTTTCGTAGAGCCGCGAGTATTTCGCGGATTGATTTGGCAGCAGGCCAAACTTGATAGTTCTCTATACACTCGAGACACTATCGTTTGCTTATTGGTTGCTGCGATCAAGTGAGGTCTTTGTACAGGACTGTTCCACGCTACCTCACACTACTGTTTCCTGCTTACTACTGGCTCACAGTTAAAACGTAGCGTGTCTAGACAACTGCCGTCCAATCACAATAGTAGGAGAAAAGCACAAGTGTTTGAAGTCTACCTCGCCGCCGAATGAATTCACGAAATGCTCCGGGCTCTAATGATTCGTAAACCGAGGTTATGAACTGTTCGTATAACTAGAGCCGAGCATGAAGCTGTGGTTGTAATAGCGAAACAAGGATAGCTATTTTGAAGAAAAAAAACGCTTTGACGCGTCTTTCTCAAAGAATATTGCTGTATAAAGTTATTTTGAAAAAAAAAATTATGTAAGCATCTTTTTCTGTTAATCTTAATATTACATTTTAGAAAAAAAATGTTTAACAAAACAATCGGCAAGATATCCTTAAGAAATTTCATGTGGAATACTGTTTGCTTGAAATAATTATCTTTAAAATTGACGCAATGAGAAGGGATTTCGTTTAACATTGATTCCCCATTGAAGTTCGCGGCTGCCGGCTTGGTAGGCAGGGTCGTTAAGTGCAGCACACATCAAAAAAAATTTACAACAGCTGTAACCATAAATGAAAGTGGTTCAGAAAGGTATGAAATGTATCCGCAGTTGCGGGAAGTGTAAACAAGTCACACTAAGCCGTACGTCATTTCACTTCGCCACGAGACTAACTCGCAGGGAACACACCTAGTCGGGAAGAAAAAAAAAAGGTATGAGTGTGTAACTTTCCCGGGAAATTTGTACGCGAAAAAGGGAACTCCGATCACAGTGGGGGCTCGTGTTTCGGACAGGTTCGGACCGGAAAACCGAAATAAAACGACTTTGAGAGTGTACAGGGATTTTAACAGCTGAACTGTTGCTTTGCCTCTCGCACAGGGCAAGTGATAAAGAGTTTAATTAAATTTGTCCCCCCTCCCCTTCATCAGAGCCTAAACTATCAGAGCTGGGAGAGGGTGGATTTTTTTTTTTTTTTTTTTTACCTCGAGCAACTGCTATTTCTCCGCCGCCCCCTTGCGTCCCCTTCAAAACACACAGACGTTGGAACTTCTTCCCTCAAACATTTGAAATTATCCGGTAAATTCGTTTCAACTGTTTAAATTTCTGCAGCTTCAAAGCTCACCCCCCCTCTCCCCCTCACTCCACCATTCCACTTTTCGCTTTATGCTAATTTGTATGAACGGGAGACGAAAAAAAATCCTGAATATGACGGGCGTGCTCGTTTTAAACTGCTTTGCAGGGCCGGGGAAATTGTGTATTTGGCTACCATGCCCGGGTGGTATTTTAAATTACTTTCCAAGAGCACTGCCCCCAGACGGGACTGAATTAACTTAAAAAAAATTACATTATTTTGCTACACAAGGTGAGCATTCACTCAAGGTATAACTTGTTTGAGTAAATGTGTTGCTGTGTGAAAAATTTTGAGACTCGTATTAAAAAACGTCCGTGCGTATAATTGCATTTATTTCGTACCTTTCAGTACGATATTCAAGGACTTGTTGCGCAGAAAGTGGGTTAACACATTGAGGTCTGGACATGTTCACTGCGACTAAAACGAGGTCTACTCTCTAAATCTGAATCAGCGATTCCTATCAGTAGAATTATTTTTACTGAACCTTCAGTTAATGAACTGTTATCTACTGGCGAATCAATGGAATGCAACTGAGGTTTTACTTCCACGTAAATTCAGGAATTAATATAAATCACGGTTTAACCAGTGAATATCAGCAACTAAAATTATCAGTAGAATTTTACGAAATCAAGTGGGGTAGTTTCAACAGATCTGCAGTCGAATTCGCTGATTTGTAGCAGCTTTGTCTGTTTCTGTTTTAGAGTGTAGAATTTGCAGGAAGAAAAATTATTGCAATTTGCCGTACGTAGTAATATCCGTCCTATTCGTCGTCCAAACAGAACAAGATACGTGGCCGGCCATCTTACACATAATTTGCGAGTTATCGTTTTCGTTTAAGCACTTCACAAAGATTATGTTTTTAGTTATCGAATGTTTAATTTATGTGTTAAGATATTCTCGGGCGATCCTTAACATATTGATGGCAAAAAATGAAAACATATTGAGGCATAGTGTTCCAGGGCGGACAGATTTTCGTAATTCGGATGTACGTCTCAGTTGTCTAATCTTTACACAGAGAGAAAACGTATTCGCATAAACAGAGTTAGTTACTTCTGAGAGATGCAACTCGTTGTAGAGATTGTTCCTTAGATTCACATACAGCTACTGCCAACAACGCCAAGCAAGAAACGTGCTTTTTTGACACGGCACATAAGCGAACGTTTTATTAATACATATGCAGTTCCGAACAAAAAAAAAAGTTTGTCACGGCGTTCAAATTGATACACGTGACATTGACGTGATAGTAAAGCGAAAATATGTCGCATGTCTGTGGATCAACTTGTCTACGGCCCCGAATTGTTTGTCATATGCTTGTCATCAGCTCTCACTGCTCATATCTAAAAGTTTTTAAAGCAATTCAGGCCTACGCTGCACAGAGTATACGTGTTTTATGAAGCACGTAGTTTATGAACTACCGAGTATGCATTGTTATACGGGCATCGCCATGCGGGTTTGATGTGAGACGCAAGTTGGCTCGTCCAGAGTTTAACTTTGCCAACTGTACAGAAATTTCCATACTCGTATGGAAAGGAAATTTTATTGTTCAGGTAGAGGTGTAGGGAAAATTTATAGCTGCACGGATAATTCTTGCATGTATATGACTTTGCTTGTATGATTCCGGACAAAGGTATTGTGTACTGGTAACAGCTTGTGGATAATTCGTTTCATCTTGCGTAGTAAGAAGTTACACTAGATACGTATGAACGGCGCAAGGGTTAACTAAAACTAAGGTTAGTTTAATTGGTATTTGTAGCGATCCTTTGTATACTCAAGCCTCAGTTAGTTGTTAATTGGTGGATGTTCCAATTTTACCCCAGACCAGGTGGCACGGGATTTAGTCCTTGTTTCCTTGCAGGCTAGTTATTGGCTCAAATTCGACCAGGCCGTGTCTTACGAACTGCGATCCAATTGAAAAGGAAGTCAAATGCACATGCGTTTGGAGGCTAGCTTGTTCTCAAATTAATTCGCGAAATTTCCGGCTCTCTAATAATTAATATGTTTTACGCGTTCTATCACGGGTGAAAATTACGGTGTAGATACAGATTTTAATGAAGACGATTTAAAATATTTCTAGCATTTTTTTATGTTTTATGATAGATAGCTTCTTCTTAGAAGTTGGCTACTCTTTAAGTTAGCTAGGTTTTCGATGAGTAGTATTTCACTTATTCGAGGCGTGGCAGAGTCGGTATGTGCGGAATGTACACTTGCAAGACGTTTGTGTGAAGTCGATAAACTTCAGAATAAACTGTCGTCGGCTCCAAATACTGATGATGACCATGCGACTCCTACAAAGAAAAGTAAACTTATTATTTAGGATGAAACAGGAAGTGAAGACGATCATGAAGACACCATTGATGAAAATGACTATGATGACAGTGTTTGTGAAGTATCTGATGAGAAGGATGATGATTCTCTCGACGTTCCCACACATTTCACCAACGAGTTTTCTTCGACAAGTGGTGCGAAGAAGGCAGAAGGTGCCAAGAACGCTCGTTACATATTTCCCTATGACCCGAATGAACTTGTTGATGGACTCTGATATTTAATTGACCTGCAAAAACGCGGGGATCTCTCAAGCATTGTTGACATAGCTTAATCATAGACGAACTGAAGGATCGGGGGTATATCAGATGAGACTGTTGGCTATTATCCATGATCTGCAAACATCTGATAAAATAATTAGAAGGATAGTATGAATATAATAAGTAAATTAATTTAATTGATATATACATAGTATTGTGTGTTTAATTTCTTGTACAGTCCCTTCTGCTTCTCTGAAAGACTTATTAATTCAGTGGTGTAAATAATCGTTTGCGAGAGTCTGTTTTAGATAAAATTTATGTGAGCGTGTGCAGGAGGAAGACTATGGTTTGATCTGGAGTATTATGTTTTACTCGAGTCGTTTAAAATGAACGAGTTCTATATGGTGAACGAATGAAATAAGGGGAATATTTTTGAGGAATGTTTCGCAACTAGTTGGTTGTCCTGGTCAGTTGGCTTGGTAAGTTAAGTATGACCCTTTGGAATGGTCAGCTATGGTATAAATGTTTTGCGAAAATTTTGCAAAGATTTTGTGCGAAGAGGTTAGCTACGAGACTCTTATTAGAGGCTTTATTTCGAGATTGTCCATCATCGTTCGTATAGGAGGGTGGGATGGTGAGTTGGTCTTGTCGGTTGTTCTGGTCAGTTTTGGAGGAGCTGGTCTCGTCAGGAACTAGTCTTGTGCTCAGTCAATCACTCCAGGAGCCAGTCTTAGATGGAGTCAGTCGTTGGCTAGTATGGTTAATCGGTATGGCCCCCCTGTTGTTACCAGTAGTAACGGACAGTTGTGGCTAAATCGAAAGCTCCTCTTGCGGCGAAATCTATAGTATCACCTATCTATGGTATCACCTAGGCGATGAAAAAGTAAACAAATGACAAACGGAAAAAATAATATAGTGGGTGGAGTGCATTCGACAGAATGAGCAAATGTGAGGGGGTATGATAGGGCAATGCTAATAAAATGAGAAACATTGGTGACGGGTCGAACGAGCGTGAGTAATCAACCATTAAAAAAACACTGTTGGGAGGGGGGTGAATCAAACCCAAGTTATCAACTAATGATAATCATTGGTGCAGGGAATGGAGGGGAACCAACTAATTTACCAATGAGAAACATTGACGAGGGTCAATCGTCTACTGGACGTGGTGCTGAAGGAATCTCTGTAAATAAAAGTTTCTTAAATAAACATTTTTATTAATTTATAAACGTTTTAAAAAAAATTTCAAGGAATTCTTTTAAAATGTTTTGGGAATTGTTAGAATTATTGCGAATTATTGGGTTTAAGGTCAAAGGTCACTGAGGGTCAAGATCCAAAAACAAATTCAAGGTCACTTGGATTCAGTATGGTGGCCGGGTAACGTGATAACATGGTGGGTGGTCGGCTCTGGACCCCCATCCCCTCTAAGTTCAAACATTAAAATTTTAATTTCATATTTTTTAAATAATTTTTTTTTATAAAAATTTGTTTATTAATTTTAATTAATTTTTCAATGTTTTAATATTATATTGGAATTTTTTGAAGAATATATCGATTTTTTGGGTTTAAGGTTAAAGGTCACTGTTGTTAAGGTCAAAGGTTAAGTTCACCGACATTCAACGTGGCGGACAAGATTGCTGTATACGATAGAATGAGTAATGGTAAGGGGGTAGTGAGGGGAATGGTAAGACGAAAATTATTGATTGGAGGGGTTCAGTCGTCTGCTGGATGTGGTGTTGGGGAAACGTCCGGAAATGTAAGTTTTTATTGTTTTTAAAATTTTTATATATTTTAATAATTTAAAAAAATTATTTTTAATGCAAAAAGTAATATATTTTCTTATAATTTTTGTAATTTTTTAGGATTTGTGGAATTTTTTGGGTTTTTAAGGTCAAATGTCATCGGGTCAAGGTTACCGACATCCAATATGGCGTACAATATGGCCGCCCGGAATGACAGCATGAACAGCTCCGACTCTCCGATCCCCCATCCCCTTGTCCCAAAACATACTGAATCATACTACTGGCGTTCCAACATGTTACTAGACAGTGCCGCCAAAACTGATGCAGATGTGCGTGTACGTACTTGCAGTAGAACTTGTCGCCAGATAATTGCGCACAATTTGCAGGTCTTAATAATTATAGAATTTTCGCGGTAGTGCATTCACGGTTACTTCCAACTTTTCTGAAGCGCTGCTAAAGTTCTACTTCCAGGATATTCCTCATGAAAACAAAGCCTAACTAAGTCTCTAAAATTACACAAAAGGGACAACGCACCGCATTCGTGCGCACTAAGTGTAATAATATTTTGCATAAGAACTATATCATATAGGTTATTCATGGTAAAGTGAGCACTTTTGAGAGTCCACTCATTTGGAATAATAGTCAACAATTATATTTTATTTTAGCCTTATACGTTAACTTCCGAGTGCGGTGGAATATACACACCGTGTTTATTATTATTACATAACAATATTTATTTACAAAAGATGGTTGAAGCATAAAACATATCTGAAAGGAAAAAATAACTGGGCTCTCAAAAGTGCTCACTTTACTGTCAACATCCTATACTGGGCATTACCAACACACCTATTTTCTCCCTGTTTTTATTCATATTAATTATAAATTAAATATTATAATTTGTACATAATATCTAATTAAAACCTCATTTAACCAAAAATTAGGTATTTTTATGTTACCACAAGTATAAAACGCTTGTGATACTTGATATATATATATATATATATATAGGAAACAACCAATCACGTTTTACAGGGAGTGATTTTTCAAACGTTTGATTCAAAAAGTGCTAAGAAACCGTGAATAAACTGTATCATACTACCCCCTCCAAATCAACTGCTGTAAATATACCTACAGCAAGTAAACTATTATTAAAAATTTGTTGAAAAAACTATTTACTTAAAAAATATTATGTTATTTGGGGAATTTTTTTAGCTCATCAACAGGATGAACTTTATTTAATTTCCATCTTTTTCAGCTGCAGCTCTGGAGACATTACATCTCACAGTAAAACGAGAGCAAACGATAAATGGAAGTACATCTGAACAAATTATCCATACCAAAGATTTTATCTAGTCTCAGGCTTTCGACCAGCGGTGTTTCGTGTCTCGCAATTAATTTGAATTTTTCTCAGTTACGTTAAAGTTACTTTCTATTCTATCGCTGAGAAAAAAAAGTGTCTGTATGAGCGGAATTTCTGTTCCCAGAACTCTCCAAGATTCTTGATATAGGGTATACAAACAAATAAGTTGTTGGTGCCATCTGAACATGGTTAAAGGATCACATCGCTTTGTCCATGCATCAGTCAAGTGAAAACGTGAAATTGTTGGAACCTAATTGGTTTCTGACATGCCATTTCGTGCTCTAATGTGTATAAAGAAAAAAAAAACGAACTTGGTTGACCATAAATGTTAACATTACACTCACTACACATCATTGCTTGGAACTATTTTTCTTAATTCGCTGTCAATTTGACTATATAGGAGTCCGTGTGCCAGTGTGTACGGTAGAATATATGCAGTTAATTGGCAGTTTTTTTTTTTTCCAAAAATTGATTTTAAAACCGATTAATTTACAGTGAACAGCTTATACAAGATGATTCGTGACGATATGGCTTAACTAAAGGAGCTTATTACTCAGTTCAATAGGAGTAAAAATGATATATTAACATGGTTTGTAATAACAATAATTTAGGATTTAGAGGAGGATGAATATTCAGACACTCTAAACCTGAAACAGTGAGAATTGAGCTAAATCAGTGAACATTGAGCGACTGATAATCAGTGTCAGATAACTAATTATTATGATGGCTGAATTTCACTTATTTATTTGTGATTCCCACTGAATTTCGAGGATTTCACGGCCATAAGTCACTCGTTCCCAGTTCATTTGCTTGATTTGCCAGTCGGCAGTAGCTTATCAACTGACTTTCAGTGATTGTTATTTCACTGATTGATATCACTGATTCGGGCTTAGAGTGGAGAAAACATTGACTATTAGGAATCGACAAACACACATGTTGTGGTAACAATGCACTGTTTACTACATATAATGGTTGGTAACGTACGTGTTAGTACTTCAGATAATAATCAACTTTTACAGGAGATTTTCAAACACGCCCCCTCCGGCGTCACTGCATTTCACTGCACGCATGCGCGCTGCGAATTATGCCTCGTCGATATTACATTTGTTTACTCCTATTGACCCGATTCATCAGCTCCTTCGGTTAGACCATATCGTCACGAATCATCCTGAATAGGATATTCACTATTATTTTATCATTTTTAAAACCTCTGCTTGGGATTTACTTTTCTTCTAATTGTGTATCCTTCCACCAGATGTAAAATTAACTTTGCCATGGGCCTCTTCACTTTCTTCATGCGTCAGTGTATGTAACTGTGAAATTTCTAGGAACGTAAATATGTTATTAATACGCTAATTCTATCTCGTAAGTTCATCAAATAAACATAAAATAAATTCAGGTTGCACAAACTTTAACGTCACGATTTAAATATGACGTTTAAAAACAGAACTACTTCCCATGCACCATTGCCAACTTTAGTGGGAACATACCGGTGAGAGTGCCCGTTAAAATGTTTGTAGTTACGGGAAGGACATTTTTTTTTCAAATGTTGGCTTCAAACGCATTCAGACGTTAACTACCAACTCAACCAACACAACTGCATGTGAATGCATTTGTAATTGTAAATAGCATTTTTATAACAGAGTACTGTGTTTGCACTGCAAAGAAAATGATTCCTTCAAGATCTACAACTGCAAAAAATGAATTCGTGGATTATATGCACCTTGTAGCTGCGAACTGGGAAACATATTACACAACTGCTCTGTAAATTGTCTTATGCAGATTTTCCGTAGCCATTGCAGGTCCGCTTTAATTTGTGGTTCCAAGTGTTGTAAATAAGAAATTTAGTAATAATGCATGATGTACGTAAGCCGACACGGCACTTGTTTCATTATCATAGAACCAATTAGATGTAGGCTGTGTGTTTTTCTATATTAATAATGAACCAATCGTAACCTAGGACAGTGGTACGGTTTACGAATCAGTTGCACATAGGGATGATTGTTCAGCACTGAGTCTCACAGTGTGCATGCAGTAACAACCTCATAATACAGTCATACGCGTTGTTTACACTGGCTATAAATAGTTATATTCCATTGGTGGTTACTGACAACTTTTGTGAAGCCCTGCTAAGTTCTGCTTTCACACTATTCCTCCGTCCAATGCAAACAAAGCTTAACCATGTCTTACAAAATTACACCAAAGGGACAATACACCGCATTTATATACACTCAGCATAATAATATTTGGCATAAGAACTTACTAGGCATTACCAACACGCCTATTTTTCTTCTGTTTGATTCATATTAATTAATGAAGGAAATTTTATAATTTATGTTTAAAATACCAGTTCAAGTTAAATTCAACCAAAAATTAGGTACTTTTTGGTTAGCAGAAGTCTAAAACGCTTGTGATACGTGACATGCTCAGGAAACAACCAAACACGTCATACCTGATGTGATTTTTACAAAGGTTTGATTCAAAAAGTGTGGAGATACCGCTACTAAACTATAATGTCCATTGTGCGTAAGCACACTGCAATTAGAAATAGGAACATTCGTCGGAGTTTGTGACATAGTCGCCACAGTCCTTCACACCGAGAAAAAGGTTTTTCTAAACCAAACAAAGTTTGTATAGGAGTAATGAAATATGGTGACATCGGAACCAAATTATTTTATTGTTCTTATTTGGATGTCGCAAACAAAGATCTGGTTGGTGCAACTAAATAAGTGTTTGGCTCTGGGTACACTAAACATTTTCTGTTAATATAAAGAAAGTTGGAAGACCGATCGAGGTTCAAACCGTGATCATTTGCGCCCGGGCACTACACCTTAGGAACCGCAGCTAAAGTGACTACTGACGGAATTGGAATGTTTTTAAATACATTCTCTTCAAATACTGGACGACGTGCACAATAAATATTTCACGTTTTACAGCTTTACTTATTAGTTTCCCGTTGAACTTGTTTTATTAGGGTGTTATACCATCATTACGTATGAATGTATTCACTAGCAGACACTGTTACTGAATTAGGATTTTGATTGGATCTCCATTGCCTACAATGACTACACAAAGAGTAACAAAAAAAAACTAAGAACACGATATATGGATGAGGAACATAAATTGAATAAAAGTGAGATAATATAAATAAACACACTTATGGAACAAGAGACAACGATCAAGTTAGACAAACGACGAAACAGAAGCAAAAGAAGAGAGCACAATTGTGATAATACGAAAACAGCAAAAACCACAAGTTAACCAGACAATACAGTAATTCCAAATAAATAGACATATAATAGGGTCAACAAATTGTAGTGATCCAGTCTGACGATGAACGAAACAAAAATCAACAAAGACAGCATAAATGTGGCTAGACAACATCAGCAAATTTTACATGCAAAACACAAAACAGCAAAAAAATCGCTTTTTTTTTTCGTAGTCGTTGTAGGCAATGGAGATCCAGTCAAAATGCGAATTCAGTTGCTCCACACCATTGCCATTAAACTTCAAAAATAAAAACACTGTTACTATCCTGATTGTCACGAAAAATGCAAGCAAAGTCTCGAGCTGTATTTTCGAACGAAGGCAATCACATGAGAGGCCAAACAAATATTTGTACAGTTGATTCGACAAAATATTTTGTTGACAGCCTAATTTATTTCGGCGCATCACAGAGGTTACGTTTGTTCCGACGTGAATTTTGTTAGTTGGTCAAAATTAGTTTTGTTACTTTCAAAGCTTTGGTTACTCAACAAAATATTTTGTTGCGACATCTAGATATATTTTTGGCCGTATACAAACAACTATTGTGTTGTCTTTTTCCTCAGTGCACATTGTCAAGCCCTGGCTGTTTGTTCTTTCGCTGCTGCCGGATAGAATATCCAGTTTTACTCAAGACCAGGTAGCACGGTATCCCGTCGGTTTTTTTTTTTTTTTTGCAGGTTTGTTATTTCTTGGGTAATAATCTGCTCTGTAGTTGCTCATGTCCTCCGAAGTGTTCGCAAATTTTTTTAGACCCTATTAATAATCTCCAGCTTTTGAATCCGTGGGAGCGTACACTTAAATTAAACGCGTAGTAACATTATACTGTTTTAAAAAGTCTTTTTCTTTGTGTTGTTGCGGCGTGAGAAGTACTTTGGAGAGTAACGAACATGCGCTCCAAAGTTTCTCAGAAGTGATTTCCTTGACTGCTGTGTAAATTAAAAAGTTCTTCCAGAAATGCAATAATTACGCGACAAGGTTTTTTTTTTTTTTTTTTTTCCCCGCTTCCGTCTTGTGAAGGAAGAAGTTAATTTGTATGGCCAGGCTGGCTTTTCAAGTTCCGGTGAGACTTAATTGGCTTTTACATATCTGCAGTTGAACAGAGTAACTTCGAGGTGTAAATTAATGTTTTAAGATCAACAAGAATTTCAAATTATGGGTCAACTAGATTTTTTTTACGGAGAGTTATATTTTCACTTGAGAAAATTAATATCGTATAAAGGGATATACGTAGTCCATTCACGGTGTCTTTCCACTTTTTGAAACAAGTCTTTTAAAAATCACCTCAGTTTTAATATGTCTGCCTGTTTTCTAAACAAATCATATGCGCCTGTTTTTCGTGAAAATATTTCCGCACTTGCTAGATTTCAATATCCTACGTGCATACCAGCAGTATTATTTTGCTTATTGGCGGTGTCTCTGAGAGAAGATATTTTCTTACTTGACTGGCCAATCAGAATTAGGTTACGCCGATACTATACGCCTGTGATTCTCGGGCATACGCCTAAGACGCACGAACGTTAAAATCATCCAACCACGATACTGGTTCTGAACTGACGTGTTTTGGAGTACAGCCAGTCGTGGCATCTTTACGCGAAAGAAACCCCGTGGCTGTAATCATATACAACAAACATTTAGTACAACTATTAACATTAAAGTATTCTATTTTTATCAAATAAAATTCCATATATATAATTATATATAGTTTTTTTAATTATAATATTTTTTTCTAATCAAAATGAATTAAAAACAGTGACAACAGCGATGTGTTGGCAGTAGGTAGTAAGATATAGTTCACGTGTAAAATGTTGTTATTTGTAAAGTAAACGTCTCTTTATAAAATACTTTCATGTTTGCATAGCACTGGTAGAAACGTATTTCATTGTTACGTATTAAAAATATGTATCTTTCTGTTGTCTGATTAGCCACTAAATACGGTGCGTAAATTAAAGTCTTTTGATGTTTTTTTCCCTTCGAAGGGAAAAACTTTAGGCAGAGAATATCGGTTTTTTTTTTTTTGTTCTAAATTTCATTGTTTGCCACATTTGTTAAGTTTCTCAGCGCTTGTAGCAGGCGAATGATAATTTGTTTTTTATTTTATCAGATTTTACGCTTTTATCATAAATAATGGTGTCTAAAATTCGTGATTCTTAAACAAAACGTTATTTTAATTTTTATAAACATATAGAAATTTTATTTATATGTAATAGCTGAGCGGTTAAAACTTGGAAGTTGGCAAAATTAGCTACATGACTTTGATTGATTGAGTTTTTTTTTCTACCGGCTTAAAATACTTACAATTGTCAAACAAATGTGTACACGTACTTCAAACCTACTTAGTCAAGTAATAAAAGTGTATTTTTTTTTACTGCAGGTGTAAAAATGTTTCAACTTGTGTCGCTTTGGTTGGACGAGTAAATGATGTTCTAATGAAATAGCTGTTGTTCCGTAGGCTTTGCGTTGGTTAAGTGTGTGAAGGCGAGTGTTGGACGAACGCAGTATGTTTTCAACCATATGGCGTTTATGACTGCAGTAAATATTTAAAGGCCACGTCTGTTTATATATCACTACTTTTTTTACTTCCTTTAGGCTTTTGAAACAAAATTATGTAACATGTGTAGGCGTTTCATTGAACGGAATACTTGCCAAAGCCCTTGTAGCAAAATTAGTTTTTTGCAAAAAAAAAAAAAAAAAAAAAGTATATGTCAGTGGTAAAGCTATCAATTTAATAATTCCGCGCATTTAATTTTTTTTCAATATTATGCTTATTAAATAACCTGAAGTATCTTTCTTATTTTCTTATAATACTTTTATATCAATCTGCAATTTTTTTTAAATACAGAAAATAATATTATTGACAGCAATTTCCTACCATATTCCACTTTGCCTAGCTTACTCCTGTGTCTTTGGCTGATATACTGTTCCGTACAGTTCACGTGTAAGTGTGTATAGCACATTAACTTTGTACGAGAAAGGTATTTTCGCGCGAAGTGAGCGCCTCGCTTGAGTTTCGCAGGCATACAACGTCGTGTAAAAGCTGCCTTGGCGAAACAGTGAAACTGCATCCGCGCGAGTTTTGCCTCCGAGGACACAGAAATGCTCGCAGTAGCGCTGCCCTTGCTACGCTAGGCCTTGGCCTCGGAGAGCTGAAGGGTCTTATGTTGATACGCCCTGCGGCGCGGCGGGTGGAACCTCGCAGGCCGGCAGCTCCGAGTAATCACCGCCAGATGTATTGGCAGGCCAACACGCCGTGCCAGCTGCAAGCCTGTCCCTTCCTCGCCGTAATCTTAGGCCGAGGCGTGGCGTCGCCACGGGAAAGACGAGTGCTGTCTGCGCCGGACGTGACGGCACTTGTTTGAGCGCGGCTGCTGTGGTTTGTCGGCGAGAGGGCAAACGACTGTGTAAGGAGCTCCTGCCGAGTAGCATCCGTCCTCAAAACGTTATAGTTAGGGCCACCTGTTTTCTGCGAAAAGATTCCACGACTACACACAAAAAAAATTTGTAAATCGAACAGAAAATTTCTTGTAAAAATACAAATGCCAGCCAGTACTTTAACAAAACATTTTGTTGTAAACGTGTTTGATTTGTATTTGTGCAAAAATAGGAGGGTGTAGAACTACAGAAAAATTCTTGCAGTAATAGAGAGACTTGTAAAATTTACAAGTGTTAACTTGTAATAGTATTATTAACTTTTTCGGCAGCTAGTTTCGAAAAAAAAATTTCGTAAAGTTACATATATTTTTTTTGTGTGTAGTTGTGATCCAAAATACGTTAGTTCAGAACGTATTGTGGTTGGATGATTTTAACTCTCACGCGTCTTAGGTATCCGCCCGCGAATCACAGACGTACAGTCTCGGAGTAATCTAATTATAATTGGATTGGCCAGTCACATAATACAATGGCTTATCACAGAGACACGCCGACAATAAGCAAAATAATACTGTTGACATGCCCGTAGAGTATTGAAGTCTACCATGTGCGGAAATATTTTCGCGAAAAAACAGGTGGCCCTAAATATGTGATAGTTTAAGTTATTTTCTTCAAAGCTTTTTACCGACCATGTGGTACCTGGAAACTGATATTCCTTATTTGAACAGCCAAAAAGATGCCGGTGGTGTCTTTCTTAGATAAGAAATGGGGAAAGTTAAAAAATTCGCATGGTAGTGTGAGAATGAGTGTTAAGGAAAACAAGGGTCATTATTCTGCATCGATTGGTAGTAGTAACTGGATAGTTAAAGTTCAGGTGGGACAGATGCCAGGGCCCGCCCGATATTGTGTCGCGGCCCGGCTGTTGAGAAACGCTGATCGAACGAAAACCTTGTAAAATGTTTTTGTTTAAGATTATACCGGATGTTCACGAACCACTAATAATGAACACCATAGTGGGGTAGGTAGATAAGTACAAATTGAGCATATTTTATTACGGAACCAATAGTCTAACGTCCATAGTTAACCTGATAATGGCAGTGGCAATGTGCAGGGGCGGGTATGCAACTTTGTGTACGTGGTATTGTAACCAGCCTGTGCGCAGGTCTGCGTGCCTGATAACACCGCTCAGTACCGCATGGTCGCAGTCTCGGAGGTGCTACGTATCTACAGTTCCTGCAGGACGTGTTACCGGAATACTCGGACGAAGTTCCTTTAGATGCTCGTGAGGCGACGTGGTTCCAGCAGGAAGAGGCCCCGCCTCATTTCGCCATTGGAATTCGCCGGCGCCTCGACATGCACTTCCCGAACCGATGGATAGGTTGGTGAGGCCCCATAGCATGGCCACCACGCTCACCTGACATCACACCACCTTGCTTCTGGCTGTGGGGTCACATCAAATCGATGGTGTATGCCACACCACTTGACACGAGGTATGAGCTCATTATGCCGGAAACCTTTGCACATTTGCGTCGCAACATGCCTCAGCGCTGCACCGCTTGTGTGACCGACGGTGGCGGACAGTTTGAACATATATTTTGAACAGAGACATCGAACAGACACTCTGTCCCCATGGCTTCAGCCCAAATGTGTAAATAAAGTGTAATTTCATTGCACTGCCTGTAGCCTAGTTATTGTGTTTGCCTACCCGCCCCTGAAATTTGCGATTGCCATTAGCGGGTTAACTATGGACGTTAGAATGTCGGTTCCTTGATGAAGTATACTCCATTTGTACTTATATATCCCACTCTGGTGTTTATTATCATTTGTTCGTGAACAGCGTGTAGATGACCGTGCCGTTACTAACGCTGTCCGCTGCAGCGCCTGGCCGTGCCCAGTCCCCCGTTACAGTAGGACTGGGGAGCTTAGCAATCAGCGCTTGGTAACTTAGTTGCCGATCGGCATCGGCAGCTCAGCCAATGGGGAACGTTTCGTAACGCGCAGTGACCAATCAGAGTCAGACTCAAGGTCCGTGCCAGGGCGCGTCGCGCAGCCAATCGGCGAATGGGTGCGTTCACATCAAACGAAACGCTACGTCATTTAACTTCTGAATACTTACATTTGAGTTGAGAGATTTGGGCGGCTTTTAACAACGAGGTCTTGAGAGCCGAATACTAACGTATTCTAAGACTTGGTCATACGAATTAGGGCCTAAAATAGTACTCACTTTACCGTGAATAACCTGTTCTACACAACACCAAAGTGAACTGGGTTCGATTCCCGACGTGGTCGTCCCCGGATTTTCGCATGGTGGAATCGTGCCGGACGATGCCGCTAGTCGGTGGGTTTTCTCGGGGATCTCCCTTTTCCCCCGCCCTTGCATTCCGGCGCTGCTCCATACTCACCTCGCTTCACTCACTATACTACACAACAGCGGCCCCGTTACTACATGTAAACGACTAGCAGCCTGTTGGAAACTGTAATTTCGTTGCGTAATGAAGCCGAGTGCTGCTGAAGGAGTTAACCCGTTTCAGTCCCCGTGTCCATGATCGAGAACATGTTTCACCTTAAGGATATTTATGATCGGCAATGTACATAACAAGGAGCCAGTGCCCGGTGTTTTGAGCATATTTCTTGTGAAAAATTCGGTTCTCTGAAGTTTCTTCATCTCTCATTTGTGAAATGGTTAATGCTTTCGTCTAATTAACAGGCAGTGCGTTGTTCACTGGTTGCAAGAAGCACGTTCTACTGGAAGTACAGAGCGCATAATAAAAAGGTAAACTATCTCAACACTCGAGCTCGTAAATTAATTCGGGTCTGAAAGGGTTAGCCGTGTACAGTCATTGCAAGGGTCAGACCAGGGCCAGACCTTAAGGTTGGGGGGGGGGTGTTAAGGAGGGGGCACCTGCCCCGGGAGGCATATCTAAGGAGCGGCGGGTGGGACCTTCCGGGTAAGAAAACACACACACGCAGATGTACTGTACAAGAAAACATTTTCAAATTAACGATACGAGAACATATGCCTGCATCGTTATAATATTTATCAAATTAAAAAGACTTCAAACGCGTATTTTGTTGATTTCTTTGGCGGGGTTGACATTAAAAAAGCCACATATATACATACTATGGAGAAAAGACGAGAATAAACTGCAAGTTGTTTTTGCATTGCTTAATCAAAATAACTCCACACAGACTGACGGAACTCAGTTAAACTGCATATTGAGAGTGAAGAAGCTAATTTAATGAAATATGAACTTGCGATCGATTTGTTTTCTGAAAGAAAAGCAAGAAAAGTTATATTATAATGTAAAGCAAGAGGGTCTGTGTTGTAGTGTTCATTTATCATTTTCATGTTTGTGAGATTTTCTTATGACCCTTTTAGTAACACTGTATTAACTATTGTGCTTTATTGAACCACCCTTCATATGTTTCTAAGTTACAGGTTGTTTCGCTTAGTTAAAATAATAAATTTTAATTTACTAGAGTAAATTTCATTTAAAATCAGTATTCACCATTCAGACCCAGGGTACACAGTTGTGTACATTACGCACGTGTAGATAATTCTTGATCTCTTCTGCACACTGCGAAGCACAATGACCGTCTTACTGGCTTGGATCATAATTGGTTCGTATAATTGTAGCCGAACATACAGCGTATAGCTCATTGGCTGTGAGAACGAAACAAATGTTGTATCGTCTCAAATACAGCACGCATCGTAGATTTTTTTTTTTTTTTTTTTTTTTTGTTTGCAACATCTGAAACCGTAAATTAAAGTGAGTCTGAAAAGGTTAAGATAGGCCTACGCCTACTCAATGCTTTACTTTTCCTAGGTTCAAAAATAAAAANAAAAGGCCTAGATCCAGCACTGGGTCACGCACTGCGATGGCGCCCCACATCCTCAGCTGGATACACCCGCAAGCTCCCAAAGTCTGCGCCCTCCGCTCTCGTCCCCTGCGTTTCCCTAACGGCTTTCGCAAGATTAAAAACTTTCGCAGGGAGCAGACTTTATGATCTGACCTTTGAATTTAACTTGGCGAAACTGCCGGCGAAGTTTTCCCTTCCCCCGCTTCCCCCTTCATAACGTGACTGTGGCCCGCGGATGAAGATAAACCTCCAAGTACTGCAGCCGAGTCAATATCTCCACCACCTTAGATGATTCGTAGTTAATTGAACACGTCTGAAACCCACCTTGAAAGAAAACCTGGCTGTTCGGGAGAGCTGTTGATTTTCCGCGAAGTAACCTGGGAGCAGGATGGTTGAGTTGAGTTGAGATGAGAGATTTGGGCTGCTCTTAACAACGAGGTCTTGAGAGCCTATGGGGGTGAAATGAGGTGGCAGTGGAGCAGCGCCAGAATGCAAGTGTGGGGGGGAAAAGGGAGATCCCCAAGAAAACCCGCTGACCAGCGGCATCGTCTGGCACGATTCCCACCTGCCAACATCCGGGACTGACTCGGCCGGGGATTGAACCCTGTTCGCCTTGGTGGGAGCATGGTTTAGGAATTAGTTACCCACAGGGAAAATCATTGTGGACTGAGCCTCGCAGAGTACAGCACCGGTCAAATATTAGCTTACTGTGCAACATGTTGGCGATTGTCAACAATGGTCATGAAAGGGCTAACATCCATCGCCCCTTATCCAGTGCCTTTCGTAACTTTTTGACGGCATTCAAGAATTAAATTAAATCAAATATAATAGATGGTGATAACTGTTAAGGCAAAGATTCGGGGTATGGGGACAAATCGAAGCTGCCTATCCAAAACAGTACATGGATGTGAAATAAAACTGGCCACTATTTGAGTTATTTATGTTATATGCGTACATGTATGGACAAGGTGGCGTGCATGGCAAAAAGGCTTTGCGAATGACTGCATCGCCCTTAGAAGCGTAATTCTCATCACGTGCGGAATACAATCGGCAAAGACAGCTGTTTATAGTCGGTAAAGAAAGTTATTTATCTCGGGATAAGTTTTGTGACAGCCAGCTTCTAACGAACCTTTTTCTTTATTAAATGCTGTCACTGTGTGCATATGTTTATTTACTTGGCTTAGCCACTGGGAATTGTGGTACTCTGATAGCAAATAACGTTTCAGATTCGCCTGTCTCGAAGTAACTTAAGCCGTGTCACAGAGGGTACTTAAGTGTACAGAGTTGAAACAGCCCCTTGTACCGCTAACTCCTGCCGCACTCGCGAGCAAAATGACGTCATTGGTCAGCAACATGTTGGAGCGTTGTTCGGCAAATCAGCGCCTCGTAACCTACTCGCCAGCCGGAAGCCCAGCCAATAGGGAACTTATCTCAGCACGCAGTAGCCAACCAGACCCAATACCCATTCCGAGAGCCTCGCGCAGCCAATCGGAGAATGGGTACGCCCACATCAAAGGAGCCGCCACGCCATTTCGTCCTATTCCGTAGCCTTGTCAGAAATGCATCGTCCAATTATAGAGGCAACAAGATGTTATAGGCTGTTCACGGTAAACTGATCACTTTCGAAAGCCCTGCTTAAGATATATTAGTGCGCGTATAGTGCATCCTTTCATCATATGTCAAAATCATCATTGCCATGGGTCTGATCACTTTACTCAAGCGTCGGTCACGAGTAGCCGTGACATTATTAGAAAAGTTAATATTGGTCAAAATTGCTAATTCTTACATTTACAGCCATTAAAACAAATAGAAAGTAAAAGAAGGGTATTTCAGCATTCACTACTGTTTACCTGGCACTTTCAATTCAACGTTAGGAAATGGAACTACTTTCCGTCCGTCGTTGCCAACTATACTGGACGCACGCCAGTTAATGTGGTCGTTAAAATATATGCAGGTAGGGGCAGTGACATTTTTCAAACGTTGATTTTAAAAGTTCTCAAATAACTGTGAACAGCCCATATATTGTTTCAAGGCGTAGGCCTCGAAACAATGCGTTATTTTATATTTGTACCACACACTGTTCATCTTGTAGACTATATCAGTGATTACTCTTTCCTCGAAATACATGTGAAAAAGAAAATTTTACTGTTTTGGAAATGTACAAATAACGAAAACTAACTCTACGTACAGAAACGAGATAATTCGCACTGAAAGAATATGCCAAGGGCTACTTCAAGACGTCTATAAAATCGTGCAAGGAAATGGTTTTTCCAGTTTCACCAAAATTACTGAAAATAAGGAAGTTGTTGTGAATTTTTTATTTGTGGCTGCCGCTGAATTTTTGTAAAATAACCTTTGCTAAGCATATTTAAAATGAACTAAGACATTTAAATTGCCCTTGTTAAATTTTCTGCAACAGTTTGGTTTATTTGTGCATTACGAAAACAGTAAAATTTTGACTTTGACATGTTATTTTGTAAAAACCATGCGATATAAAAAAATTATTTCAGGGAAAAGTGTTTACAGATAACGTCTATAAGCTGAACAATATGTGGTACAAATATAAGTTTTTTCGTCGCCAACGCCGTTTAAAAAAAAATAGTGTTTGTTTACATTACTCACGGTTACTTCCAACTTTTCTGAAGCACTGCTGAAGTTCTACTTTCAGGGTATTCCTCCGCCTCTGGCTAATAAAGCTTAGCCGTCTAGAAAATAACACCAGAAGGACGACGCACAGTATTCGTGCGCACTCAGCGTAATAATATTTTGCATAAGAACTATTTCTTACTAGGCATTACCAACACACCTAATTTCTCTCTGTTTTCATTTCTACCAATTATAAATTAAATATTATAATGTACAGATAAAAATATAAGCAAATGTTCAATTGAACGTTAATACAAATATAAAAAAGTGCGAAGAAACCGCGAATAGACTATTCAAATTTATTTCCGCGATTTGCCACTGTCTCTAATAGGCGGTAGGTAGACTTGTGCGTGCCCGGCTATTCTGCGGTGTCTCGGGCGATGTATCGCTGGTGCTGCTGATTGGCTTGGCAACGGCGTCGAGACCGTAGGCGTTACGCGCCGAGTCGGGTGGCCGGGATGCCCTCCATCAGCGGCCGACGACGGGCAAATGGAACGAGAGAAGGAAGCCTTTGCGGATTGGTATCACCCAGGTTCCCGTTGGGTTGGCAATCACCGTCCCCATTTCTCGCCCACTTCCCACCGCCTGGCTGTGGTGATGACGCTCCTGGTATGGCGCCAGCTTCGCCAGTACTGCGGCATGGCGACCTCCCCTCTCCAACCAATAAGTACTCCAGGATATACCACCGTCAGCGCAGTGGAGGTTATCGTTTCCCCGTGTCAGGCGGGCTGCCCGACAAACGTCGCGTGAGTGAAGAGATCTGGACGGCTCTTAACAGCGAGGTCTTGAGAGCGGATGAGGGTGGTTGAGGTGCGTGTGGAGCAGCGCCGGAGTGAAAGGGCGGGGGAAACGGGAGATCCCGAGAAAATCCCCCGATCAGCGGCATCGACCGGCACGATTCCCACATGCAAAAATCCGGGAGTGGCCCGACCAGGGATTGAACCAGGTTCACTTTGGTGGGAGGCGAGCAGGCTAACCGCTCAGCCACAGCGTCCCCCCTCCCCCTCTACAAAAGATGACCGGATATCCACTATATATGGTATATTCGCGGTTTCTTCACACTTTTTGAATGAAACATTGGAAAAATCACCCCATGTATGAGGTGCTTGGTTGTTCCTTAAGTATGCCGTGTATAGAGCCCCGAGTATTTCGCGAATTCATTCAGTGGCGAGGTAGACTTCAAACACTTGGTGTTTTCTCCTTCCATTGTGATTGGTCGGCAATTGTTTATACACGCCTCCTTTTTTAACTGTAAGCCATTTTCAAGCAGGAAACAGCAGTGTGACTGAGCGTTAAACAGTCCTGCACTAGGGTCTCACTTGATCACAGCAACCAATAAGCAAACCATAGTGTATTGAGTATATAGAGGACTGTCAAGTTTATCCTGCTGCAATATCAATCCGTGAAATACTCGCGGCTCTAGTTGTAATGTATCACGAACGTTTTATACTTGTGTTAACATAAAAGTACCTTATTTTTGGTTAATTTGAACTTCTACTTTTATTTTATCTATTAATTATAATAATTAAAATAATAAACAATACAAATATTTATCATGCAAAATATTACTAAACTGAGTGCCCACGAATGCAGTGCTTTGTCTCTTTGGTGTAATTTTCTGGACTTAGTTTGTATGAGGCGGAAGAATATCATGGAAGTAGAACATTAACAGGTCTTCAGAAAAGTTGTAAGTAACCATGAATGGACTATAAGTAGCGGCGTGTGGTGAACTGTTGCAAGGTAAGCTGCGCTTTGCTCTTTGCTATACCTTATCGTTTACTAGTTTACACATCGGCCACTAAAACGTAGTAGTGCATTTGACGTCACAGCACGTGTGTAATGGGTGCCTCTCGCCGCTCTCTCGTGAGTGGCCGCAATACATTTAGTTTCTCCCGGCTCCACTCTGGTTACTGGTTCCTGCTGCGTGCGCCGAGTGTGTACAGCACTGAGCAAGCATCAGCTTACCTTCCAACTCTTCACCACACGCCACTGACTATAAACCACTTAAATCAAAAATGGATCTGTATTTTTTAAAGAAGTCTGCTTACGAATATCACGTAACATCGTTGAAGAGCCAGATTTTTTTCTAGATTTAGAGGATATTTTATGGATTCGTGGGATTTTATCAGTTAATAAAAATGCCAAATAATTTAAAAATTACATTAATAATTTTTTTTTGCTAAAATATTGTAACCGTTAACTTCAAATATTGATTCGTATGAAATTCAAAATGTTATTTTGACACAAAGTTTTATTTCAGATAAGGGTTTCTGGAATCGTACACTTGGTTGGTTTACCTGCATTAATGATTTTACTTTAATCAATTTTTACTTTGCATTTAATGTCAAAAGTTCAAATTGAACTACGGGCGGACGGCATATAAAATTGGCAATGCATTTTAATGACTTGGACAATTATTTTGAGCTGTAGTGTTATGTATAAATTTTGTTCAGCCTTGAAATTTGTACGAAAAGAGACATAAATTTAAAATTTGTATAGTTACTTTTATTTGTTTTACTAAAGTAATTTTCCGCTATTTTATATTTTTTTCTAGACTGTTATTTTATATCACAGCAGAACAAATAATATGATACAAATTTCAATAATAACTGTCATCTCATGGATAGACTGGTTTCCTTTCTCAGTTTCCATTTCAAATGCAGTATGTAGTTATTGATAGAACCACGAGTACTTCGCTGATTGATATGGCAGCAGGATAAACTTCGCAGTCATATATATATATATATATATATATATATATATATATATATACTCAAGACACTATCGTTTGCTTATTGGTTACTGTGACCAAGTGCGGCATTTGTACAGGCATGTTCAACACTGACTCTCACTACTGCTTCCTGCTTACTACTGGCTCACAGTTAAAACGGGGCGTGTATAAACACCTGCGGACCAATCACAATGGAAGGAGGAAAGATCAAGTGTTTTTACGTATATCTCGCCACCGAATGAATCCGAGAGTTACTCGGGGCTCTAGTTATTGAGTACGAACATGGCTGGAATGGTTGCTTTCACAATCGTGTTCAGGTATGAAAACTTCGGTAAAGTGGAGAGTTTTGGGTGGCTTGAAAGCCAGCGGCATCGTCCGGTACGATTCCCACGTGCGAAAATCCGGTAGCGACCCCGCCGGGCATCGAACCCGGTTCGACTTGGCGGCAGGCGAGCATTGTGGCCGCTGCGCTACCGCGGCCCCACTTCAGCAAAGTATACTTGGAGTAGTACAGGGACAAGCGGCCCACGGATACCTCCACCATTATGCCATTAAATGACAGGGTCGCCTGCGGAAGTCTCGAAGAGGGCAGTGGCCTAGGGAAAGACTGCATGGTAGTTCAGTGCCTCTCACACACAGGCTACGATGAGGCATGTGATAACACGTGCCTAGGTTGCCCTAGGTCAGGGCTATTCAATTAGTTCTCTCTTCAGGCCTCTTACAAATAATTACAATGCTTGAAAGGCCACAATCACTCGCCACAAACTCGTGGCTCACTTATACATACTTTAATTGCTTGAAGATGTAATTAAGGAAATGATAGATCATTTTATTACAATATTTATGCCAGGGATAGTTCGAGTCTTTGTTAAATTAGGTAGTAGACTACGTGTTACTAAAAATCACCGGCAAACTCCAGGAGGTAATTCTTGATGAAAATATAAGACACATATATACACATACACCATTTTTACCTAAAGTGATTATTAGGGAAGCTGTGCGCACCCAAAAATCGAATTTTTAAAAAAATTATTTTCGTTACAAATATGAGGAACTGCGTGCAGTTTAGCAACAAATCGGCACTAGTGTTTTGTAGACCGGAGGTGTTACACCTGTGAAAATGCGGTTGGTAACATCATCCTCCTTCATGAGGAAAATAGGGGTGCTGATTTGTAACAAAACACAGGGTGGCAACCCCCATGAATGACATGCTTATAATACATTTCACCGACGGAGATGGCGCTGTGGTGGACACACAGGACTTGCGTTCGGGAGGAGCCAAGTAGATTCCCGTCAGGTAGATCGTGGTTTCGATATTGGTCGACAACTCCGGAGATGCTCCTCCCAAGTGCTTCTGCATTCTCCTTACAGACGAATGCCTTTGCTGTTCTTAAATATTAAGCTTCCCAATTCTGCGCCTAGTGTGTTGACATTCTGGTGAGACTTGATAATCAGAAATACATTTTCTTCATATTCCAGATTTATATTATATATAAACCTAACAAAAAGTGATTTACTTAGAAAATGGTTACTAAAATTAAATTAATTTTCTGTATCTAAAAATAGCGTACAATTATGTAAGTACAGTACTTTCGTTCTAAGTTTTTTTTTCTGAGCGTTGAAAATTTTTTTGCTGTGGTTATTTTCGAAAACAATTAGCTGTACGAAAAAAAAAATGTTGGATTATACTGTATTGCCTGTTAAAATTTCCAACAGTAGTCCCAAGTTTTCCTGTGTATATATATATATATATATATATANTATACAAGGTTGTATCGGTTTTACAGACCTGTAAAAACCATTAATAATGTTATAAACCGTATCCCGAAACTGTAACGCACGGAAATCTGTTGATGTGTAAATAATAGCCTGCGTACTCATCGATTTAACTGAAAATCGATCCGTAGAGTTTTCTGTTGAATAGTTTTTCTGCTTAAAGAAAAAAAATAAAGTTATGCCGAACGTCTAATCTGCCAAACGACTGTTATGCAAATGTCTACTATGGTCTGTTCGCGGTTTCATCGCACTTTTTTAATAAAACCTTTGAAAGATCACCCCATATATGACGTGTGTAGATATTTCCTAAATACGCCATGCATTACAAGCGTTTTATACATCTGTTAACATAAAAGTATCACATTTTTTGTTAAATTGAAGTTTTACCTATATTTTATGTATCGATTGTATTTCATTTATAATAAATGTGAATAAAAACAGTGATAAAACATGTGTGTTGGTAGCGCCTAGTAAGAAACAGTTATCATATAGAATATTGTTACAACTGAGTGCGCACGAATTCGACACGTTGTCCTTTGGTGTAAATTTCTAGAGTTAGTCAAGCTTAGTTTGCACTAGGCGGAGGAATATCCTGGAAGTAGAACTTTAGCAGGGCTTCAGAAAAGTGTGAAGTTACCGTAAATGGGTTATAGGCCAAACGCTTGTTTCGTCGTACGCCTGTTCTGCCAGACTTCTCGCCATGGCAAACGCTTATTCTGTCAGATGAATTTCCAGCCAGATGGCGTCTCCCCAACAGCCATAGGTCTTCCATCACCGACGTACGTGTGAACCAGGCGTTACACAACATTCTTTATCTTGGGCCAGTTCCTATTCTCCCTCGCCCTCTGTGCACGCAAGGGGCCATTACGGAACAGAATTTTGCCGAGGAAGCCCCAGGGATAGGCAGGAGGAACTCGCACTTAAGCCGGGAACCAAGGTGGGGAGGGGGGGCTAATACCCGAGGATAAACTGAGACCCATCGCATTGCCCTTCCCACCCTTGCGAGGCTTTACCGATCCATCAGGGCGTTGGGGAAACAAGACAAAGAAACAATTACCTGAGGCGTGCGACAAACTCGGCGTACAAGCGTGCTGTGCCGGTTGCCGTGCTACCTTCTTCAGGCGCAAAGGAAAAAAAACACGCTCCAAGTGCAGAATTACGCACTGATTTAGTCCATTCATGGTTACTTCCAACTTTTCTGAAGCCCTGCTAAATTTCTACATTCCTCCGCATAATGCAAACAAAGCTTAACCGAGTCTTGAAAATTACAACAAAGGGACAACGCGCCACATTCGTGAGCACTCGATTGATAATATTTTATATAAAAACTATTTCTTACTAGGTAATACCAACTCTCCAATTTTCTCTCTGCTTTATTCATATAAATTATAAATGAGGTATTATAATTTACAAATAAAATACGAGCGAAAGTTCAATTCAATCAAAAATAAGGTACTTAATGTTAACACAGCTATAAAACGCTTGTGATACATGGTATATTCATGAAACAACCGAACACGTCATACGTGGGGTGATTTTCCAAAGTTTTGATTCTAGAAGTGTGAAGAAACCTCGAATAGACTACAGGAAAATCACGCCTTGTGACCTGCAGGTTAAGGTGATTTTACAATTGTAAAATGCTCTTAAACATAAGAATTATGACGTCTACAGAAGAACCGAAATTGTGTTGTTTCATGACTGTCATGGTTCACGATAGAACCTAGCAGGTGTTGTGGGTTTTTTGGCTTTCCCTAAGTGTTAAAAGAAATAGCTGTGTTTTATATGTTAAATAACAATTCTGTGGCATTACTTTTTCTTGGTGGGAAACTGGTATGTGCAATTATAAACAAGTATTAAACTACATCCCCATTTCCTTAATCTTTGGTGTTCTCCAACCAAGGTCTTGTCGCTCTTCAGGGGTTCTGAAAAAAAGTGAAAGCGCATATATACGAGCATGTTTACGGTAATATGTGTGAATTTAATTCGCAAAATAAAAGTATCTTCCGGAAAATGTCAGATTTGAACAATTGTGTGACTAAACGCAGGTTTTTTTTTTTATAAAATTTCAGTTTATGTGGTTAAGTTAACAACATGTATAGAGGGCTCGCTTATCGCGAGTGTTCATTAACAGAAATTAAAAATTATCGTACAAATTGTGAACCGTAAATACAGAAAATGTTCTGTGTGCGCGATCGGCGATGATTGCAAATTTCTCAGTTGTAAACTCGCCCTTATACGCCATAGTTCTAGGAAAAACAGAGCCTTGACTATTGGTCGCTGCCCCAGGTTCACCACAGATCCTTGTAGCTCGAAATCCTGACCTTGTTTCCTGACAGCTTTGTTACTGACACAGAGTTCTGCAGAGCTCGTCTAGTGAACTGCGATCCTGTTAGAAAAGGAACATATGTATATGTTAGTTTTTTGTTGAAGCGTTACATTTAAAAGTTGTTTAAACTATTGATATAATTTGATGTTATATGGCATGTTAATTATGNTTTTTGTTGAAGCGTTACATTTAAAAGTTGTTTAAACTATTGATATAATTTGATGTTATATGGCATGTTAATTATGTCTACAATGCAGGGTTAGTTAAAAATAGCTAAAGCGCTGTAGTAAGATTTTTTGAAGTGATTTTTCTTTAAAATTCCGCAAGAAAAAAAGTTTAATATGTCGTATGAGAGCTATATGTAATGCTTTGATGCCTATATTCGAGAGATTATAGGTATTTAATTTTCACACATGAATATGCCATTCTTTTTATTACGGGTGGAAATAATAATAATAATGATAATAAAGCAACAAAACTGTCCACGGTGGTTTATAAGTCCCGTTACAAGTGTAAGGAGGCTTTAGTTGCGACCAAGCCAACTCGAAACTCCATTGGCTACGCGAGGTTCTGAAAGTGGGCCTTGTGTCTGACTGACTACAATATGCTGCGAATGGTTTTCTATTGGCTGGTATGCGCTGATTGGCGAACGGCGTTCCAACACTTTGCTGGCCAATAGCACCATTGGTCTGGCGTGTGGGGCTGTAGTTCGCAGTATAAGCTGTTGTTTCACCTCTGTATTCTTAAGTACTGAGTGGTTGTACAATACTGTAGGCTGTTAACGATAAAGTGAGAACTTTTGAAGCCCTAGTTACTTTTTCTTTCAGCCATTGTTTATTCTTTAACCACCTTTTTAAATGAATATTGCCATGTAAGTAATAAACACATCGCACTCTGAAGTTAACGTCTACGGCTAAAATAAAAGTGATCACTTTACTGTTAAAAGCCTATAGTTATGTGTTTAATTGTGTGTTTTAAACTATTAGACACTAATGTATAGAGACCTGCAAAATTCACGTTATTTTCTGGCAGCAGACGAAAATTTACCGTCTTATACATGTTCGAGTCGATTCTATTTGATTATTGGCTTCTGTAGTAGTGAGAGGACACATTTTATTTTGACTTGGTTGGACGTGATTGGGCCATCCTCTCGTTAGTTGCTTGCTATTGGTCCAAAAGCGCCCAGGGCGTGTCCGAACAAGCTGTAGTCCAATGACAAACGCGATACAAAAGTCTAGTCTGTCTTGAAATAATAACGCGAATTTTACAGGTTACTACTATTGTACGATAAATAATACGGCCGTAAAAAAGAACAGCTCATCTATAAAAAAAAATACTGAGGATAACGTGGTGATAAACACGATCCATTAGCAACGCTTATGTAAAAGGTTGACGTGAATATACCCACATGATCTAACGCAACAGGTCTGATTTTCGCGAAAATAATTACGCGCATGCTAGACTTTAATATCCTAGGCGCACAGCTGCAGCTTGGATTTTATCACTGTCTGCGTGTCTTTGTGAGAAGATATTTTTCTACATGACTGGGCCAAGCAGAATTATGTCACTTCGATACGGATGTCTCTCATTCGCGNCTGTGAGAAGATATTTTTCTACATGACTGGGCCAAGCAGAATTATGTCACTTCGATACGGATGTCTCTCATTCGCGGGCAGGCACTTAAAACGCGTAACAATTAAAACCATACAACCACCTAAAATGGATCTGAGCTAAAGTGTTTTCAAATGCCCAGTTCACATTATCATTATCTACGTTCTCTGCCCATTTTATATCCTTCCATCACAGCTATGTAAAATTAGTACTGCCCTTGACCTTCTCACTTTGTCCATGCGGTAATCAAGGGTAAATGTGAAATCTGTGAAATTGTTGAGAATGTAAATATTTCGACAATATGCAAATTCTTCCTCTCGTTCGCGTAAAGCCGGCAGAAAATATTTTAAGTATATTCAGCGGCCACAAATATAAAAGTTAAAACTTTTAATACGACGTGTTTCGGTTGAACTTAAATGGGAACATGTGATTCAGTGTGTCAGTTAAAGCACGNAAAAGTTAAAACTTTTAATACGACGTGTTTCGGTTGAACTTAAATGGGAACATGTGATTCAGTGTGTCAGTTAAAGCACGTGCTGTTGAGGGCAGTGATTTGGTTATGTCAAAAGTGCTCAGTTTATCGTGAACCATCTAAGAGTCATGAATTGATACCTTATCATTTCGTGTTATAATTCAGCACCAAGGTAGACGGAATACAAATATGTGTTAGTTCCACGCGTGTCATTGGACCTCCGCTCATCCGACATGCCCTGCAGGGCTCAGGACCAATAGTATACACTCAGCACTCAGGTAGCTTCACTCTGTGTGGCCGGGTGTAACAGGAGAGTGAGTTCTGCCTATGGCGGCAGACAATGAACAAGTGACTTCTGCTCTAGTATGTATAGTACTGTGAAGTATAGCTTGGTGTAGTCTTAAGAGCCCGTGTCACCCGCCATATTGATTTTTTATTTATTTCTTCCTGATACAAATTTAGGAGGTTTTATTGAAAAATGTGACAATAGAAGCTTAGCTAATTACTTCACCCATCATTGCAGACATAATATATTAAACTACTAATGCATATTTATGCAACAATTATCTTAATACAAATGTTATTCATTCTCGCCTTTTGATGACAACCAGGGACCACCCATTAACAATCAGTTACAAAAATCGGCACAGAAACATGACGTGTAATGGTTATGCAATGAAACATTTTCAGTAATGACCCTGACTTTTCTGCTATGACACTAAAACTAATAATTTGTGTGTGTGAGGGGTTAAACAGCATCTTAACAACGCAAAGTGGTAAGGCCTGNTTAGGAGGTTTTATTGAAAAATGTGACAATAGAAGCTTAGCTAATTACTTCACCCATCATTGCAGACATAATATATAAACTACTAATGCATATTTATGCAACAATTATCTTAATACAAATGTTATTCATTCTCGCCTTTTGATGACAACCAGGGACCACCTATTAACAATCAGTTAAAAAAATCGGCACAGAAACATGACGTGTAATGGTTATGCAATGAAACATTTTCAGTAATGACCCTGACTTTTCTGTTATGACACTAAAACTAATAATTTGTGTGTGTGAGGGGTTAAACAGCATCTTAACAACGCAAAGTGGTAAGGCCTGNTTATGACACTAAAACTAATAATTTGTGTGTGTGAGGGGTTAAACAGCATCTTAACAACGCAAAGTGGTAAGGCCTGTAGTCGTGAAATCTTGTGCGAAATTGAGTTGTGCCTAGGCATAAGCAGGCATTTGTACCTGGTTAGTTAAGTGTAGACAAGTGAAACGTAATAATGGCAACAGAAAATTGCAGCATCCAATGAACTGTTCAGCTGTTCACAGGGACATACAGACGTTTCGCGTCTACCCTGTCGGAACGATGAATTCGCTTCATAATTTCGCAGTGTCGAAGAGTGTTAAAGAGAACAATATTCCATGCTTCCCGCTTTCCCTGCATCCATGCTGCGGTTTTGGAGGAGGAAGGGGAAGGAACAATAACAGTGCAAGTGAGAGCCCAAAAGCGCTTGGCAACACTCAGGAAAGTGGTTGTCGAATAGAAAGCTTTGACGTGAACCGATCTCTTTCTTTCGTATCGCTCTCTCTCGCTGTCTCTTGTTTCTTGTTTCTCGGGACGCCGCCGCCGCCACTTGTTCTATTGTTTCCTTGTTTGCATCGTCAAAGGGGAAAAAAATCATTGGCCTTCTTCAACGAAGCCTCGGTGTGCGCTCATTCGTTCGCTGTTTTCTGTTTGGGAAAGAAGGGTAGATCAAAAAGGTCCTTGGGGAAAAGTAAATAAAAGACTGCTACAGTTCTCCCAGTTGAGAATGGGCACTTGATATTACACTTAGTCGTCACGTTTCCTAAATATCTGCTGCCTTTAGTATCAAACACGACATACTTTNTGGGCACTTGATATTACACTTAGTCGTCACGTTTCCTAAATATCTGCTGCCTTTAGTATCAAACACGACATACTTTGTTTACTGGTTCCGGTGTAAGTGAGAATTATATCGACAAAATTACAGTTCCATTTTTAATTTGCCTTTGACTTAGGNGTTTACTGGTTCCGGTGTAAGTGAGAATTATATCGACAAAATTACAGTTCCATTTTTAATTTGCCTTTGACTTAGGAGGGTTGAACTGTTTAAGTTACGTAAACTAATTAGTATAGCGTTAATGTAAAGAAAAATAAAAGATAAATACTTTATAAGGGAACTTATTCAAATATGTGCCAGTATTAAACGAAAATGTATCGACACTGATTCCTTTTTTGTGACTATAAATGACTGTATATGTAGGATATATATATATANATTAAACGAAAATGTATCGACACTGATTCCTTTTTTGTGACTATAAATGACTGTATATGTAGGATATATATATATATACATACATACGCACATACACACATACGTATAGCAGAAGTTGTTATATAGGTTGTCCACAGTTAATTGAGCACTTTGAATGAAAACTTTTAAAAAAATGTCACTGCGCCCAATCTGCATGTATTGTAACGAGCACGGTGACTGTAATGTGCCCAATAAAGTTGGTAACGGTGGAGGGAAAGTAGTTCCATGACTTAATGTTGGATTAACAGTGTTTTGGTAAACATTTGTAGATACTGGAATGATTTATTTTGCTTTCCGTTTTTTTTTTAATGCATATAAGTGTAAGAATTAGCTGATTTGTAAAATATTACCTTTATATTAGTTTCACAGCTTCGGCGCATGAATAAAGCGATCAGAACCGTTGCAATGTAATTTTAAATATGATGGAAGAATACACAATATACATACAAGTAGATATTAAGCAAAACTTTCGAAAGTGCTCAGTTTACCGTGAACAGCATATAGCCGAGAGGAATTGTAAAAGCTTCTTGCTTTGTCCGTTGCTGTGTCGTCTATCGCTAATACACTGGAGTGAAAACCGCCGATGGAGATGATCGGTCCATCTATCGCTCATTGTGGACGATATTTAATTTAATGTGTTAGAGAAGTCGTGAATCCTGACAGGATGGGGTTTGCACGTTAAACGCAAAGACTTTAACCTGGCCCACTTCCATCGCAATGCATTCAACACGTTGCGTCGCCGCAACGCCAAAAATATTTTGTAGCCAGAGAAATACTTTTATACTTTTCGCTGTGGTAAGTAGCAGGCGGTCACCGTTAGAAATCCAGTGCTTCGCCGTTTCATTCAAAATAATAATAAGTTACCGTGAGTGTGAAAAACCTTTTAATTGTTTTCGTATATTTATTTCTCATTATTTCATTATATGTAATGTTGCAATGTTGGGAGTGAATCATGAGAAAATTATTTGCATACCATTAATGTCTTATTTAAATTGTAAAGTTCAATTGATGACCACACATAATTTTATAATTGTATTATACGCGTTATTAGATGATGAATTGTTATAATAATAAAATAGGCATTTATGAGTAGTGAACTTATGATTCTAATAGTTTTCAAGTATTGCTTGTTCGACGCATGGTAGTAGTTATTTCAGGGTGACCACTCTTCGGGAAAACGAGAAAAACATGGAAAAGTCAAGATAATTCTATTAACGAGGGGAAAATTGAGGGAGTTTTCCAAAATTTAAAAACAAAGTCAGTAAAAATTTTTAAGGAAACCACTGAAGTGTGAAGTGTGTATTTTAAATTGCGGAAACGGTTTTCCAGTAACAAAACATTGGAAAACATTTCATCTCTATAGTGCACTACTTCGTGAAGTTGTTAACATTCATCTTTGTATTTATCGCAGGGAGTTTAACAACATACATGTCACAGGTTAAGGGGTTCATTCTAAAATTATTTTTAAAACCAGTTATGCTGGAAATTTTAAGCTCTGCATGTCGTATGTATTCACTAGATGCTCAAAGCGTCTTTAAAATGTTTTACACGCATTCATTTTCAATAATTTTTCATTAGTCAGTAGCAGTTATGTTACATGTGTTGGAGATTATTATTAAATTCGCATGCCCATATCTATGTTAGCAAATGTCTACACTGCATCTTTAGGTTCATCAAAGTCAACTTCAAAGTAAAAATAATAGTTTCATGCGATTTTTCTTAGAAAAAAAACATTGATAGTAAATGTGATATTTTATGCAGTTTTTCTCAGGGAATGCAGTTATAAAGTGATATATGTTAAAAATTATAAATGTTTAAAGTTTACGCTATACATTTGAGTTAAAACTGTATCGCAACTCTTATTCTATACCATATCCATTGTTAAACCTAACATCTGTGTATATAAGAGTCACTGGCTTAAGAAATTTTGTCCGCTAAGCATCATTACACTTTTATCTAGTTAAAATAGATTGCACAAAGCTATTATTTTTTCTCTTCTCATTGTACTATGCAATTAAGATAGTAAAATACGTCATAAGCAGAGATTAAGCCAAAATGAGCAGTCGGGAAAAACGTATATTTGGTTTGGAATACCTGGAAATCCAGAAATTGTGTGACCACCGTGTTAATAGAAACAGTAAAGTTGCGCTAGTTAAATGACTTTTAAGCTAGGCTCTTCAGTCCATCATACACCATAGCCTGAGTTGTTCGTTCATTGGCTGCTGCCTTGCCAGCCAGTTTTATACTTGACGCGGTAGCGCGCAATTCTATGCTTGATTTTATGTACTAGATCTGCTATTGGCCGATAGTCAGTTACGGCTTGTCTAATAAACTATGAGCCAATCACAAACGTAACTTAAATGTACGGATGTTTGAAGTGTGGTTTTTCCTCAGAGTAGTTCGCGAAATTTTCCTGTTCCTAGTTGTTAGATCAGTGGTTCATTCGGTCTATGGAAAATACGCGCAATTGGTAAAATGAATACACTATTTAGAGCTTTCGGAAGTACTGTGTCAACTATACTCGAGATGAGCGGACTTGTTCCGATTCACCATTGGCTGGAATAGCAATTATCATCTGAATCGCGAATTGTAAACACAGGACAGCTGGTTACGCTCTCCAGATCGACGCATCCTGCGTGAGTCATAGCGCATAATTTCGCCATTGTAAATCCGGCCCTAATCCCCTGCGAAACTGTCATAATACCACCAGGGGGGGGGGAAATGAATTGCATTAGCATGACAGTGTTTTCGCGAGTACGTCTTGACGTGCCGCGTTCGTGCTGTTTTCCGCCACGTCATTACTTAGTTCATTCATCTTGCCGCAGCATCCGTAACCGCGTGAATCGGAGCTCCGCGCGTGGCATTGTGTTAAATCGCAGACAGAGCTTTTGTGTTGTCCCCTCCCAGCTCGCAGTCGATACTGCTGAATGGCTGTCTGGCTAGCCAACACGCGCTGCGAACGAAATAAATCCGTTTTGATTTCCCGATAAAGTATGTATGTATGTATTATTCATCTCTTCTTCATTACGTTTTTCACTCACCGGCTAATTAATCAAGTTATGGCGTGCTATAGTCCATTCACGGTTACTTAACGCTTTGCCGAACCCCTGCGACAGTTCTACTTCCAGGATATCCCTCCGCCTCATGCAAACAAAGCTTTACCAAGTCTAGAAAATTACACCAAAGGACAGCGGCGTACCGCATTCGTACGCACTGTGTAATAAAATTTTGCATAAGAACTATTTCTTACTAGGCATTACCAACACACCTCTTATCTCACTGTTTTTATTAATATTAATTGTTTAAGAAATAACGTATTTCATACATGATATATAAGTAAAAGTTTAATTTAACCAAAAAATAAAGTACTTTTATCTTAACAAAAGTATAACCCTTTCAGACCCACTTTGATTTACGGTTTCAAGTGTTGCAAACAAAACACTGCATGATGCGTGCTGTATTGAAGTCGACACAATACTTGCTTCATAGTAACAGCCAATGAGCTGTAGGCTATATGTTCGGCTACAGTAATATGAACCAATTATGACTTATACCAGTGGGACGGTTTGCAAATCATTTGCCCACTGGTAAGATCATTGGTCATTGAGCTTCGTAGTGTGCAGTACAGACCAAAAATTACCCACACGTGCGTAATGTACACAATTTTGTACACTGGGTCTGAACGGGGTATAACATTTGTGATACGCGACATATTTAGACAATAACCAAGCACGTCATTCATGCGGTGATTTTTCAAACGTTTGATTCAAAAAGTGTGAAGAAGCCGCGAATAGACTATACGAGGTTCTCTTACGTGTGCAGCTGTATTTATACGGGAGAAATAATTTCGCGCGTGAGAACAAACTAGAATTCGAAAAGGTGTACATTCAGGTTGATTTTGCGTATGGATCGTAGTTTATTACACACTCTCTATACAGGACTCGGGACTCGAGTCAGTATTAAATCTGTAAGAAACCAAGAACCGTGTTACTTGCTCTGGGGTAAAAACTGGCTGCTTAGTATTTCAGCAGTCTACGAACAAATTACGCGGCGCTCGAATATTCATATCACTTTGTCGTCTAACCGACGAAATCACGAATTACTATATGCACACGCGCAGTAAGCACACAGAACAATAAAACAAACAAAAATTATTATATAACAGACAGAAACCGGAATAACATGGGTAACAGTTTCGAAGTCAAAGAGCACTATGTAACAATTACAACAGTATTAATTTATGATCTTTCTACAGCGTAAGTGTTACCAAATAACAAAATTCCTGAATAGTGATAAATCTAAATATATATTTCAATTTCAGTGGGTTTGATGTGTTAGAGAGAGAGACCTTGTCTGAAGGTAATTTGGAGCGGTATATTCATTATTTTATTGCGATTAATATTCAAATTGATATTCAATTTTTTTGCAACATTTTGTTGCAAAAACCTGAAAAGTTTTTTTTTTTTCCTTCTGTATAAACATTATTGGAGTATATATATATTTTGTTTGTGTCCAGTTTTTTGAATATCAGTATGTGTGTTTATTTTATGTATTGTGTGCATTTTTCTCCATGCATATGAAAATGTATTACGGTATATAAACAAATTAATGCTGCAAAGGAAATGTATAGTTAATATTTTATTGTGTGTGTTTACTATCCAGTTTGTTATTGTTTAATAAAATGATAAAATTACGTATGAATATATGTGTTTATGAAAGTAGATTCATTTGTAGATTGATTTGTTACAGCAAACACTGCATTTTTATTTACTGTTATACGAGGTCGTGCCGTAATTGGTTCAAATGTTGTGAATAATAATTACCACCCCAGAACAGGTATTTGTGTGCTGGACATACAGTCGGAAATAAATATTTTTACATATAACAATGAAGTGTGTTTTCAACATTGTATTTCTGAAAACAGAAATAAATGAAGCAGGGGGAAATGTTTACTTTTCATATTGCATGGGAAAAACCTAATTTAATTACACAATAATTAACTTATTTCTTACTAGCCATCGCCAGTATAATTGTTTTCTCACTATTTTTAATTCGTATAGACCAAGAAATAAATATAACCGCTTATAGACAAAATGTAAATTAAAGTTTCGTTTGACCAAAAAAGATGTTATTTTTATGTTAACGGAAGTATAAAACGTTTGTTTTATGTGACTTATTTAGATTACAAAATTGACCATATGAACAAGTTTAGGCCCTCAATATTTGGGTACATAAGGTCAAAATTTACTGAGCTGGAGAAGCGCGCTCAATCTCCAAATACCTCCGCTAAAGCGTCTGCTATTGTGTTCTTCTTGTTTCACACGTTTTATCACGCAAATTATGCGAATTAAAAAAAAAAACAAAGAAGGAAAGATTAACTATGAATCACAAGTGCGTAATATTTTTCGATGCTCATTTTCTTTGTACTAATGGAAATTATATTTGAAACCGTTTTTGTAACAAAAGGCATTACTTCGTAAAATTATATTTTGAAAAATTTTTAGGTTTTCCTTACAAGAGCGAGTAAATAAATCTGTTTCGTAATTTTTCAAAAGGAAGTAGCCTACTTGTAAACACCCCCCCCCCCCCCCCCCCCCCCCCCCCCCCCAACAAAAAAAAAAAAAAAAAAAANGTTGCTCATTGTCATTCGAATATTTCAACACCGTAAATTCCAAAATACTCCCAAATTACCATATAACGAATTCGGACACGGCTGCTGTAGGATGTAAGACACCGCGAATAGATTATAGGCGAGGCTGTAGCATGCACAGGACTGTGGAGTTTAACCTCCGCGTCATTTGACCGACGAAGTTTTAATGTGCCTAATTGAAACATTAGTTTTTTTTTTTCCCCTGTAAGGTGAGTGAGTGTTGTAAGTGGTGTGCGGTGCCTAGGTCCCGCGCGCGCAGTAGTGCATTCACACGAGCTGTGTTTGTTTACAGTCAGAGCGGCTACGTCTGCATGGTGTTCTACCGGCGTGACTGGCACGTCTTGGAGCTGCAGATATCTCGTAAGTACCTGTACACCTGCGTCTTCACCCCTTCCGATCTTGTTTATTATCTGCCTGCCTGCCTGCAACTTCATTTTCCCTGTCGACGAACCCCGAGTAAAAATAATCATCCTAACTTATACGCAGCCGACAATCGAAGAGTTTCTACGAAGCTCCAGTTTTCCGCCGTAAACAAAAAGATAAGTTTATCGTGTAGGTAAACAATTGTCGCGACAGCTTATTAAAAACGCCAGATATTTTTGGTGTCAGTGTATTTTGGTACTTTTTGCCTTCCTTTGCCCTCAATAATTATTTTTTTTCTATCAAATTATTAACTAGTTGCACTTACAGCGGCATCGATAGCGTGGCGAGGTAGTAAAAATGTGCGAAAATGTCCAGTGCAAAATAATTCAATCAGAAAATATTTCGGCTAATTGATTCCTTGTATTGTTTACCTTTTCCAGCATAAATTTATAATTTAAGACGGTGAAAAAATAGAACTTTAATGGTGCTTATAAACAAATGTTTTGTGTAAATTCACCGCAGCATTTTTTGTAGTGAAAAACACAAAACTGTGATTACAAAAAAAAATTGTATTTATTAATTGTGACTAGAAATTAATTAAGAAAAAATTTGGTCATCGTGAAATTGTACAACAATTATTAGCTAGCACAAAAAAAATAGTTAAATGTATATTGGAAAAGTTTTTTTTTTCTGTTTGTTATTTTTCGGTAAATATCTTATTGTAAAACAATTTTCTCGAAAATGATTTTCTGAGAAATAGTTATTTCTGCTGTAGTTGGTTCGTGTTACGAAGTCGTTTTCTGATGAGTTAGTTTATTTGTTTCAGATCCGTGGACCCAAATACCAGAGGAGGCGTGCACGGCGCTGAACTTCAACCCAGCCACCCTGCCCTTCACGACGCTCATAAGTACGAACAAACTGTGCAGAGTTCTGAGTGCTAACTAACTACAGTCCATTCACCGTTCCTTCCTTCCAACTTTTCCCAAGTACTGCCGACATTCTTCTTTCAGGCTATTCCTCCTCCTCATTCCAACCAACAACTAAGATAATGCAATTGCACCAAAGGGACAACGCACTGCATTTGTGCTCACTCAGCTTATTAATGATATTCTGCATGAGAACTATTTATTACTAGTCGTTACCAACGCACATATTTTCCCTCTGTTTGTATTCATAATACTAGTAAATTAAATATTGTAATTTATAGATAAGTGTAATTAAAAGTTCAATGTTAGCAGAAGTACAACATGCTTGTGATACACGATATATTTATGAAAAGACAAGATACTTCATACATGGGGTGATTTTTCAAAGGTTTGATTAAAAAAGTTTGAAGATACTGGGAATAGACCATAACTAACTAACCAACTAACCACACACTGTTTCTGACGGAATGCAGGATCTGGATGAATGAAACTTGATGAAGGCTGTTCGTGGTAAAATGAGCACTTTGAAAAAATGTTCTCTGCGTGTTATATATATGCATGCTACAGTACATACTGGCATGCAGGCTTCCCGTTAAGTTGGCAGCGAATGAATAAAGAGAGTCGTAGACTCAGTGTTGTGTTGCGAGTGTAAAGTTAGAATTTATGGCCACTGGAAGTTGGTAGTTCTTGTTTTATACACATAATAACACATATTTGCACATTATTAACACATTCGCATTCCTAAAAACTGCACGGTTTCACTCGGGTGGTGCATGAATAAAGTGATCAGGCCAATGGCAATGTTAAATTTACGTAAGGTGGAGGGATACAAAATTGACAGAGAAATATATTCCGAGCAGGGCCTTCCAAAGTACTCAGTTTACCGTGAGCAGCTGACAGGAGTCTTAAGAAACAATGCAGGTACCCGTTCCCCTGCGAGACACCCCTGACTATCCAGACAGCAGGGTGAGTGGGTGTGGTGGTGGTGGAGGAGAGGCGACGGAATGCATTGGAGAATGAGACGGGAGCACCCCCGTGTAACCCCGGGGGGAATGTCCGCCACGTTTCCCGCATGCGAAAGTCTGGAAGCAACCCTCGCTGGGAGCCTGGCCCGGATCGCCGGTGAGCTGACCACCCGACCACCGAAACGAAAGAGTCGTGAATGATTCCCCAAAGTAAGAGTCACATGAGCACTTCTGACAATTCTGATGTCATTCTCCTGTCCATTCTGTGTCACTCCGCTGTCGCATTTGCCTAAAACTCGATAGACACTATCCGTAATTATATACTTAATTTCCTACTTAACTTATTACTTCGGCTATGGAGAAACGTAGATCTGGGAAATTTTTTGCCAGGGAATGATTGCACTTACACGTGGTCAGACCACTGCATAATGCTGCACCGCATATCAAATAAATGTCGGCCAATTTCTCCCACGTAAACCTTGACATGCTGTCTACACTGCAGTTCTGGTAAACTGAGCACTTTTGAAAGCCTTGCTTAAGATCTACTTGCATGCACACTGTGTATTCTTCCGCCAAATGAAAATTAACATTACCGTTGACCTGGTCACTTAATTCATGCGTCGGTCAAGTGAAAGTGACGTATTATTAGAAAAGTAAATATTTTACTAATGTGCTCATTCTGACACTTATAATTATTTATTTGGCTTTCTAATTTTTTTACATGAATAAGTATTCACATATGTGTACCTAACACTTTTAGTTCAACGATCAAACAAGGCACTACTTTTCCTCCGTCGTTACCAACTTTACTACGGGCGCACGCCATTCAGTGTACCTGTTAAAATATACGCAAGGTAGGGGCAGTAACATTTTGCAAAGGTTGATTTCAAAAGTGCTCACATTACCGTGAACAGCCTTTACACACATGTAAGTCCGGCAAACACCTTCTGTCTCGTTTCACTTGCGCTTTCAGGAATAGTCGGCCGCCCTATATCAGTTGCTTACGATNTCATATTAAAACTTGTATGAAATATCGCCTACGCGCCAGGCATTTTATTATCGCCGCTGAAAACTTGGCGTGTGTTTCAAAAAGAAACGATTGCTCCTAGGCACTTGCAACAAGAGGGCCTTTTTTCACAAGTACGACGTACTGCTCAATAAGATGGCATCTAAATCCCATAAAACGTGTAGACAAATCAATTGTATGCAATAGGCAACATGCACTTTTTTTTTTGCTGGCATTTGGTTTTCATTCCTCGTGTGTTAGAAATGTATTTACAAAGTTTCACGATTTAAAAATTAGTTTTGAAAAAGTTGTGATTGAAAGAAAGTTTTACGTTTGAAACGCCCGCCAAAACGGCGCGTCTGTTCACTACGTGACGTCACAAGTCAGATACAACCTCGGCCGCCGCGTTTGTTTACTTCAGCGGTAGGCGTATTTGCTTAAACAGAAATTGATTAAAGTAATGGAAAGGGAAAATAAAGAATCAATTACACCAAAACCATCTAACTGGTTTATTGTACCGCAGTGTACTAGTACGTCTCGCAAAACACCTGATAAAATATTTGTTAGTTACAAAAAATAAACAAACAGGAAGACGTGGTTTAAAGCAGTTAGGTGAGACATTAAAAATGTTTCGCCAAAGTCAGTTTGCGAAGACCATATTGACGTACGTAATTATATTTAAAGTGTTTATGTTTCTCCTTTCTCCTGTGTAGGTATTTTCTCACTTTACTTCTTAATGTCTACTATTTACATCTGACCTAACCTTCATTACGGTAATATAGTTTCGTTTGATACGCACCAACAACGCGTTTAGCAGTTCATATGGGATGTGGACGTGAGCATTAAAAAATATGGTTACGTATTTCATAATAATAAAGGCTTATAAATATGTTTACAAAAAATTTAGCCACACAATGTAAATTACCTGGTCTTCCAATGTAGTTTTTACCTTTGCTTTTGCAAATGTAAAAGGCCTTGGCAAAAGACATGTCGAGACAGTACACGTAAAGTGGTCAAGTTTGATCATTTAATGAGTATTAATTTAATATATTCTTAACATTTGAACAAAACATAACAAAATGTAAATATAAAACATTTTTTATGTTATGCCTATAATATTTCATGGATATTTTTAGCCGTTAGTTTCAAAGTTTTTTCAAAAAAAGTAGAACAAAATTGTACTGTTTTTGAGTACAAATATAATAATAAACTAAACAAGAAAATATACATTTGAAGGACGTCAACATATTGTTCACTCCAGTCAGACACTCACGGAAATAGTTGCAGAAAAAGCAAACTAAAAAAGTCTAGTATGTTATACATAAATACAAAAATAAATTTTTGTGTGTTTTGTAAAATTAATTACAATTACTTAATTAAGTCAAGAATTTATGTAAATAACTAATAAGAATAAAACTTTCTTTTTCAATGCAGATATGAATAATTACTGCTTGTCTACAATGGCTTTATACAAGATCAAAAAAGTATAATAAAACTTTTTATGTATTATTATAGTTATATATTTGTGATTACCTGGACAATTTCAAATCCAACATTACAAAATAACTATATCTTTTTGTTGTAAACAATTTTAATAGAGGTGGTTGTATTATGACATGCTAAGGTTTTAAGAGGCTTCTTTATGTAAAATGAACTTACGTGTTTTGCTCCTTGTGTATTATTGTTTTGTATGTTTTATTGGCTTATTGGTGTATGTGATTTTTGATAGTAATTGGTCATGTTAAGTTGTTTTTTGTATGTTTTCTTTGTTTTGTGTAGTTTACATCGTCCTTTTTTTTTTCTATGTCAACATTGTTATCTTTGTGGCATGTGCGGTTGTTGTGTCTCGTTTTTGTGTGATTTACGTGTGTGCAGTTTTCTTTGTTCTGTGTAGACATTGTTATTGTTATGTAAATGATTGTTATTGGTGTGATGTTATTGTGATGGTCGACATTTGCTTCCTGCAGCGGCTACTCCCAGGTCGAGGCAGTGCCCGTACCTAGGCAGGTACTCAGTGACAGGAGTGGCTGGACAGCGGCTCGCCAGCCCTCCAGCGCTAACCAATGAGGACGGCCAACCATGCAGCGAGCTGCAGCAGTACCACACACTCGCTGTTGGCTGCACTGCCGCCGACAAGATGGAGTTCCACTCCGCCTGCAGCACCGAGGCTGTGTCCAGTAAGTCGTATGAGCCGTGTTCCCTTATCATCCTCTCCACAGTTGTGTAAGACTATCAGTGGCGTTAGTCCTAGGAAATCATTGTTACTGCAGCTTCCTGTCCATGGTTATATAAGACTGCCTGAGGCATTAATACCTGTGAACCCCAGTATACCTGTAGCTTCCTGCCCATAAACATACAAGTCTTCTTTGACATTAGTTCTGTGAACACATCCCTATAGGTTCTTGTCTGGGTTTATACACGACTACTTGTAGTATTAAGTCCTGTAAACTCCTTTTTCGTATTGCCTATTTTTCCACAGGTGTACAAAACTACCTGTGGTATTTGTCACACTAACAGCTCCTACCCGTTACATACTAGAGTAATTTATATTACCTGGAGTGGTTGGNTTCCCGTTACATACTTTCCAGAGTCATTTATATTACCTGGAGTGGTTGGTACCGTGTACCTATGTTTATGAACCGTTTCTTCTATAATGCATTATATTTTGAAGTCTATCCTGGTACCAAAAGATAATGTGAAATAATATATTCATTACTANTACCCGTTACATACTAGAGTAATTTATATTACCTGGAGTGGTTGGTACCGTGTACCTATGTTTATGAACCTTTTCTTCTATAATGCATTATATTTTGAAGTCTATCCTGGTACCAAAAGATAATGTGAAATAATATATTCATTACTATTGCTTGTTTCTCCCAATTGATATATAAAAAGGTATTTTTCAGTTGGGACCCTAGGCTACCATGAATGTATCACATGGCTAAGATCTTAACACGGAAACGTCTTGAGTAAATTCACTAATGATTATCACCTACAAAAAATTTGAAATCATATCTGTCAGTGGACAGAACCTAGATAGTGTCAACATGGGGGTGTGGACGTGGAAACTGCTCGGTCACCAATGATCATATGTATAACAGATGAAAAGCATTTTCTGCAGTTGAATGAACTATTACTTAGAACATAACAAATGAATTAAGTCAGTAATCACAAAGGAAATTAGACGAATATTAATTTTGAGTAATTAAACAAACAAGTGGAGTACATATACAAGTACAGTATATCCGAATAACTTTGGATGATATAAATACAAATCAGATGAGCATGGTTGCAATATTATTTCCCATTTCTTTTCATTCTTTGTCTATCAGACCCATCATTTGTCATCCACGACCGACCTTCGTATGGGAAGAGCATGTGCTTGAAGAGCTTTTTCTTATCAAAAGTGCTTACTTATCTGTGAAATTATTTGTATTATCTCCATAGACCATCCTGACTGCATAAAACATATGAGTGACGGTTGTCCTATTGCAGCATACTCGTGCCACGGCAGCTGGGAGGACAACGGTACAAGCTACCTGATCGTGTCGCCGTCGAGCCGCAAGTCAGTGGGTGCACGGCGCTACTGCTTCATCTACACGGAGCCGGCGGCGAGCCAGGGACCCGAGGAGAGGATCCCATCCCTGCAGGTGACGAGCGTCACAGAGTCGTGCCACCGCAACGTGCCCGCCTCGCGGCTCACCTGGACCTTCAACCTCACCGCCTACGGTAACTCTCTTGCACGTCTAGTACTGCACAAAAAAATCTCGGTAAACTTCCCAAAACTACAATGGAAATGTTTAGCCTATACACAATATAGAAGATTTACCACATATCAAGCTGCAAATACAGGAATGCTACTATAAAAAGTTTTGAGCTTCGCTGAGCACTTAACTCTTTTCTTAAGAGCACTGCCCAACAAGCCCACAGCCACAAATTTTAAATGGGGGTTCAATGTTAAAGAAATTCCTTTTTATTGTACGAATTTTAAAGATAACTATTTTAAACAAAATAATATAAAATGTAACATTCTCAGAAAATGCTGCAAGGTTAAGAAATTATTGAAAAATTTAATTCATTCATAACATTTTTCTAATATTTAGATTTTAATGTAAAATTTTATTAAAACTTTTTAAACGTAAATATTAGCAAGACTTCTTAATTTGCCAGTATTCTTTAAGAAATGTCATGTAGAATACTTTTTTCGTGAAACAGTTATCTTTAAAATTGATGTCTTGAGAAATAATTTCTTTAACCATTTAAAGAAGCCGCAGTGGCTGAACGGTTAGCCTGCTCGCCTCCCACCAAGGCGAACCAGGTTCAATCCCCAGTCGGGCCACTCCTGGATCTTCGCATGTGGGAATCGTGCCAGACGATGCCACTGATCAACGGCCTTTCTCTGGGATCCCCCATTTCCCCGCCCTTTCTTTCCGGCGCTTCTCCATACTCACCTCATTCACTCTCATCAGTTTTCAAGACCTCGATGTTAAGAGCCTCCCAAATCTCTTCACTTCTAAGCCTTCTTCCTGTTGCGGACAATATATGAACGTGAAAGCCTTTTTATGTCTAGCATTACTGAAAAAAACTGCTGTCATTTTTTCTAAAACTTACTTGTAATTCGATGCACCAATTTGACGCTACGCCACTCGTCAGGGCGCCAATTTAACTTGACGGCGCTACTGTTGTGCGCCAATTAAACTTGACGCTATTCCCCACCTGTGGCACACAGAGTGGTTCATAGCGTCGGAATTAATTCCTCCAGGCACAGACTATAAGGTACCTGGAATTGAGGGTATTCCAATAAGGTAGTCTTTTGACGTTTCACTTAACTGGATAAATATATTGTCTCGAGTTTAAACAAAAACAACATACAGAAACACTTCCGAGGTGTGGTACTCTATTTTGGCTACTCGTATTAACTGGGGGTAACGTCTAGGTGGAAGGGGGGCTTCTCTGGATGGCGACTTGATACTTAACTTTGCTGTTGGCGCTGGTATGTGGTCGGTCGTGGGTGAGCTCCAGCGATGTGGGTGGCCTTGGCAAAGTCCCGCGTTTGCTGCCGTCTCACTAACTGCTCTACTGAGGTACTGTTGTCGCCGGGGATCCGAATTCCCCCAGCCGCACACGGCGCGGCTGCTCTCTCTGCGCGGCGATATGCAACTCTTCTGCTCGAAGGTCTACTGATTATTCTATTCCACCTTCCCCGCAAAGATGCTTATATGTTCTCTAGCCTCTCTCCCTAATTGTCGGCACATGTCGCCTTGTTGGGGCGGTGGTAGGAAACGGAACAATGCATTTCAAAAACGTGCCCTGGTTCCTGATGGTTGGGGGGGGGGGAGTGGTTATCTTGCCCCTTGAAAATTTACCATCTCAGCTTATTTTTCTGCGGTGCGTGTTTTCTGATTTCAGGCGAACTGCGTCTCCTATCTTGTGATATCTCGGCGCTTACAAATTTTATGGGCTTGCTAGAAGGTGGGGGTGGGGGGTGAGTTCCTCAGCAGTGACACGTGTAAGGGGGGGTGAGTTCCTCAGCAGTGACACGTGTAAGGCTTGGAAGCGCATGTCTGCCTCTGCTTGACCTTTCTCTGTGGTGATTACGATTGCCACGTGTCTCTCTAAGCTCCTACACTGGTTGAAGCTGAAGGGGTGGAAGGGGGGTTGTGGTGGGACAGCGCCGCTCTAATACTCCTAATACGTCACACGTCAAATTTATATTTTACCCTATATTAAAATATTGTGAGGCAGGAAGTCAAGGTTCCCTAGAATGAAAACTTTTGGGAAACAGTTATGTAGTACACAAGGAATTTTACCAAAAAAAAATTCTTATTGAAAGAAGTTAATTTGACCACAATAAATTAAGTTTTTATCAAAGTATGTTTAACTTATGTATAATTTGAATACTGCAAAATCAAATATTTTTCTCATTTAGTAAAAAACTAGATATACCTTTACAATTAAAAACTGACTAAAATTAAGTAAAAAATAATTAACCTTATTTTTAAAAAAAATTCCAAAAATGAGTTGCTATTTCTTTTCCAACTGTAACACTTATACTCTATCTTCAGTGTTCCGTGAACAATTTTGATGCTGGGAATGCATCCACATTTAAAGGATGCGGACTAATGGCACAAATTGCAAAACACAACCTGTTATCATACTGCCTCCAAAACATAACAGCCGACATGGTCTCCCACACATAACAACAGACTCCCAATATTTAAAAACATGATTCCAAACAACACAAAACAGTTCTAGCACAAATATTGCTTAAATATAGAGTCAAATATGTGTTAGATAATAGTTGTTTAAAAACTTTGCAAGTCCAATTTTATCTATTGGAGATATATTTTCTGTGCAATGAAATATAATGCCTCTGGTTTTATCAGCGTTATTACGCAGTGTGCACTCGGAAAGCATTGATGTGGAACAAAGTGTGTATGAATTAATTTTTCTCCATAACTTCAGTTAATTTTTCTGTATTGTTTGTCATTTTACAGTTTTGTGGGGTCAGAAGTTAGGTAGGTACTGCTTTTCTTGTGCACGTATGTGAATGGCAGAAGCCATCAAGCACCCAAGAAATCTTAGGTTTGGTCCTGTGTACAAAATTTAGGGTGGAAACTGATGCCATACCTTTTTTCAGACACACTTTGCAGTGGCAGCAAAATTTTGGTGACTGTACAACCTCCGAAATTTCTTTCAACTTTGAAGCAGTTTGATAGTAAAAATTGAGTGTTACTAGGGAAGTTAAATTTTAACACTGGCAAGTTAAAAAAAATTACTGTAGTTGAGTTTTTAAAATTATTTATTATAAATAATTCATAATGTTTTGTATGCATCAAAAAAAATGTATACCATTACTGTAATCATTTTAACCCCTTGGCCCCTTCTACATTGCACCTCACTCTTAGCATAACAACACAGCATAACTTCTTGGCTGTTGATAATCACTAGCCATCTGGAAACAGTGTGCGTCATGCACTCTTTACTGCAATCTAATAGTGAGATGCACTATAGGATAAATAATATCAATGGCACTGGTGCGGCCAGTCTCTTTCCCATGCTGAATTACACACGTTGCTTTGTTAACTCTTTCACACATACATATATAAATATGTAAGTTTAGGCATTGCAATTAACAGATATTTAGTTTTGAACTGTAGTTTTATCAATTCAGTGTTCTGTGTATGTTTGATGTTATTGGCTGCCATTGTTTATGCAAATATCAGAATATAGAGAGAGTGTGCATGATGCGTGCTGCGCTCTTGCAACATGCTCAATAGGCTTTTGAAGGGATGTGTGCAGGAAGCTTCATACGTAAATATGGTTTTTCAGTGTTTTAAACATCTATAACAAAACCCAAAAGAGCAGTTAATATTGTTGTGTTGTGGGGTGCAGTGCCACATCGAGAATCTGTCCTTCAGTTATTAAAGTGGTAAAGTTCCCTACCAATAAGCACCATATTTTCAGAAGAAAGCCTAGTTTGCGGCAGTAATGTGTGGCATCATCGACGGAAGGACATGGGACTCCCATTTGCTTAATTTTCTTTGCTGAAACAGTACGAAATACTGATTCTGGCTCTTTGCTTTAACAGAGCTTCTATTATTTTCACATTAGCGTAATAACATTGTTTCATCTCTACATGTAGCATGTGAATGTAATTCTATAGTCAGCGACAAAGTAATACTATACACTTAAAAAAAATGTACATATGCACTGTGTGACCGTTCTGAATTTTTAATTCACTAACACATTAAACCAAATTTTCTATTTCGCTTTTTTTTAAACAGTATCGTCTATCACTTCCTATATACTCGGATATGCTATTACAAAATGTTCCGTCACGCATTCTGCTTCCAACATGCTTGTAAACGAGTCAGTCAATGTGTTTTGTCCAAGAGTGTCGAATTGTTATTTTCAGCAATTCCTTCAACACTCGCTCCCTTCTAATACAAATTTTGCGAGCACGCTTTGGTTTTCCCTGCTCTTGTACTATGATTGCCTCAGGATGCATCCCTCTCGCAGTTAATAAAGAAAAACAGTACAGCAATATATTTGTAACACTTTGACTGACCTGCTTTGCATACGCACTCGTCTGTTACAATGTTCAGATTTAAGCCAATCTATAATTAAATATATAGTCTAATATATAAAATTCTCCCGTCACAGTGTTAGTCACTGAACTCCTCCAAAACGGCTGGACCGATTTTTATGAAATTTTTTATGTATACTCGGTAGGTCTGAGAATAGATTTATATCTATTTTTTACACCCCTAAGTAATAAGGGTGGCCACCCCCAAACAATTTTTTTTTATTGTTTGAACAAAATTTTTATTTTTTATTTTTTTATGATGTGGCATCAAAAAATACATACCCTCCTAAATTTTCACCCTTCTACCACCAACCCTTATTTTTTTATAGCGATATTAGAAATTTAATAAATTTTACCCTAGGTCGATAACTGATCAATTATCATCGATCATTTATCGATCTAGGTTACAATTTATTCCCACCAGGTGTCTCCCAGTGACACAGCAAAACAACGTTTGCCGGGTCAGCTAGTATATTATATATATATAGACATACGCGCACACACACACACATTTGTAATGAGAATTTAAATTAAATAAACAAATTTTAAAGTGTGTAATATTAAAACCAAGTTTACTTGATATAGCACAAAATGGTATAAAAATACTTTAATTATCTGAATTTTTACTTTTTAAAGGGGCTTGTTAACGCTCATTTCTCTCAAGCATTTTCCATGTATTTCACGCCCTAACGGTAAAGTGAACTTTCGGAAATTAGACAAAAATTACATTTTCTTAAACACTTCGGAAATTAGAGTTTACATTTTCTCAGCAACGTCATTGTACCATTCTTAGAGGTACGTGAAAATAACATTTTGAGAAGGGATTTTTAGCATTTTATAGCATTTTTAAAAGGTATTTTTAGCACTTTGTAGCTTGTTTAATGAAAAACGGTAACAAATTGCAGCAATTTTTTCCCCATAATTTTTAGTTGGTTGATATATTTCCACTGAGAAATTTGCAGTCACTATATTTGCTTACTGTAATAATTCATGTTAATGCATTACACAGGATGTGTATTTAATTAGTGTACAAGGCATTTCAGAAACTCATAACTCAGAATTAACTGGTTGGGCTTCATAATCAGAAAAACATACACAAGTAAAGGAGGGAAATGTGGCTTCCTTTTCTTTTACTGCATCTGAAATGTTACACATTATACATATGCTACCAACAATTGTATGATTATCATGTATGCAGTCTACTGTTAGCATGTTTTGCCATAAGATTTTATAGTTAACATTTTTCTCCTGAATAAAAGCATTATATTTTAACCTAAATTTTTACTGTCAATACACATAAAGATATTTAAAATATTTATTTAAGGTCAAAATATACAGGTAGCTAAAATACGTTCCCAACATTTTAAGTGTTTTTTTCTATATCAAAGTAAAACAGGAAAGGTTACTTTTCTGTATTTGATGAATTACATCAGGGGTGTTATATCGGGCGGCATCTCAAGTTGACAGAACTTAAACTAAACGAGGGTTATTCGGAAAGTAAGGTCCGAATCGCCGTAGCTAATTGAATGTCGCGCGAACATTGTAACGCGCATGCGCACCGACTCCCGGAATGCCTTGCTCGTCAAATAACACTATTTGCATTAGTATTGTTGCTGTGTGCTGTTTACAGTGTCAGTTCAAAATTTTTAAAACAATTGATCAGCCCGCCAACTGTAAAATACGGTCAGTGATTCGGTTTTTGACAGCAAGGAACGTTTTAGCAGCGGAAGTTCATTGACAGATAAGTCAAGTGTATGGCCCCAATGCGATTAGTGACAGCAAAGTGCGTAAGTGGATGAGAGCTTTCAAGGACGGCCGGGAATGTCATAGGTAAGGTGATCAATTTTTAGAGAAGTGTCACAGGGGACGAGACGTGGGTTTCGCACATGACCCCAGAGTCTAAACGTCAGTCAATGGAATGGCGTCACCCGACATCACCAGTCAAAGTCAAGGCCAAGTGAACAATCTCAACACCCAAGGTTATGGCAACCGTGTTTTGGGATAGACATGGAGTCGAGTTTATGCAGCAAGGGCAACAATCAATGCAGCCGCTTACTGCGGTACCCTGACTAAACTTTGACGTGCAATANGAACAATCTCAACACCCAAGGTTATGGCAACCGTGTTTTGGGATAGACATGGAGTCGAGTTTATGCAGCAAGGGCAACAATCAATGCAGCCGCTTACTGCGGTACCCTGACTAAACTTTGACGTGCAATATGAAATAAGCGACGTTGCCTTCTGACGTCTGGAGTTTTGTTGCTGCATGACAATGCCAGACCCCATTCTGCCATTCACACCCAAAATCTGATCAGATCTTTTGGATGGGAACAGATTGACCACCCACCGTACAGTCCAGACTTGGCGCCGAGCGATTTTCACTTGTTCCGCTACCTAAAGGCAAACGCCTTTAGGTAGGCAAGCGCTTCGCCACAGATGACGAGGTGAAAGAAGCAGTTACAGACTGGTTATCCTCACAGGCGGCAGACGTCTATGACTTAGGCATACAAAAGCTTGTAGAACGTTATGACAAATGTTTAAACAAATATGGAAACTATGTAGAAAAATAAAGAAACATGTAAGGAATTAAATTAAAAAAGTTTTTTGAAAAAAATCTGTGATTTATGTTTTATAAGAAATCGGACCTTACTTTCCGAATAACCCTCGTGGTTGAGGTAATTTTATTTTAAGGTGTCTTATTTTTGGAGTCATCCTATAAAATGAGTTTTTTTCACAAATTTAGCAAATTATAGCAGTTATCAAAAATTTTTGCATTGATTTAGTATTTATAACATTTGCTATTTTTGCGCTTCTCTATCATTTTGTATGTAACTTATGAAATTTTCATATTTTACCTAAAAAAGCGACAGTATTTCTTGTTGAAAACTCAAAATTTAATGTGCTTAAGATGTAATTTATTAATAATCATTCAATTAGGTCAAANCAGTATTTCTTGTTGAAAACTCAAAATTTAATGTGCTTAAGATGTAATTTATTAATAATCATTCAATTAGGTCAAAACAGAGTATACTATGAACATTTTTTTGCCCACCTAGGACTTCTAATTATTTTCTTGCAATTTTTCACTATAAACTTTAATTGAATTTACTAATATTGCAATTGATTCTTTTAAATAACTGTAGTAATATTATGATGCAATTTACAGCTCAGTGATGTAGATCTTCTAACATTATAAGCCACTGTATTCATTCTTGCACTTGTCTAGGATTAGACAAAATACCACTTTAATAATGAAAACTTGAAAGGATTTAAGTGAAACTTATGCTATGTAATGTTCCCTTTGTGTGGCAAATACATTGTACAAACCTATGGTGTTGTGATTTCACACACAAATTTCTCCTTATAAACATTAGACATAACTTGCGAGACATATTGTTGTAAACTGTGCAAAAGTTAGTACACGTCTTTCAATAATCAGTTTGTTATACTACATGTAAACTATGAATTTGCTTGGTTAGGGATACATATTTTTCAAAATTAAANACTATGAATTTGCTTGGTTAGGGATACATATTTTTCAAAATTAAACATAGACTTGCACAATTTGCTTGCTTTCTCTTTACACAAACTCCCTATTTTTCATTTTTCAGCCACTAAGTTGATTCAAGTCCTAATATCTCAAAATATTACTTATTTAAAGAATGTTCTAATAGTGGCAATTGTTAACATTCATGAGTCGAAANCAGTATTTCTTGTTGAAAACTCAAAATTTAATGTGCTTAAGATGTAATTTATTAATAATCATTCAATTAGGTCAAAGCAGAGAATACTATGAACATTTTTTTGCCCACCTAGGACTTCTAATTATTTTCTTGCATTTTTTCACTATAAACTTTAATTGAATTTACTAATATTGGAATTGATTCTTTTAAATAACTGTAGTAATATTATGATGCAATTTACAGCTCAGTGATGTAGATCTTCTAACATTATAAGCCACTGTATTAATTCTTGCACTTGTCTAGGATTAGACAAAATACCACTTTATATAATGAAAACTTGAAAGGATTTAAGTGAAACTTATGCTATGTAATGTTCCCTTTGTGTGGCAAATACATTGTACAAACCTATGGTGTTGTGATTTCACACACAAATTTCTCCTTATAAACATTGGACATAACTTGCGAGACATATTGTTGTAAACTGTGCAAAAGTTAGTACACGTCTTTCAATAATCAGTTTGTTATACTACATGTAAATAATGAATTTGCTTGGTTAGGGATACATATTTTTCAAAATTAAACATAGACTTGCACAATTTGCTTGCTTTCTCTTTACACAAACTCCCTATTTTTCATTTTTCAGCCACTAAGTTGATTCACGTCCTAATATCTCAAAATATTACTTATTTAAAGAATGTTCTAATAGTGGCAATTGTTAACATTCATGAGTCGAAANCGTCCTAATATCTCAAAATATTACTTATTTAAAGAATGTTCTAATAGTGGCAATTGTTAACATTCATGAGTCGAAAGAGTCTTACATTCTCCGTGTTTTCATGCTCGCTATTTACCCGGATAAATGCTTAACTGGCCATTCCACAACCGAATATCTAACCAGAGAAAAAAATCTCTGGATAGCAGTAACACAAGCTCGCACAACACATTTTAAGCCTAACGTGAGAATAAGTTTTATCCATAACGCTAACCTTTGATGGTACAACTGGCCCTAAATCCACTTCTAGTGCAACATTTAAAATATATATACCACCATACATCAAAGGGTTAAAAGGTTGGCTGATATAGCAGACTTCTTATTACATGTTGGAAAGGCACATGAAGAACTGCTGTAGCATTTGTCTGTAATGTGGATGGAAAACACTTGTGAGAGACGCTCCTCCTGTATACCACCTCCGACTGTGAGTCAGACACACCACTGCGTAACGTAGTATTCTCAATTTGAACAATACCAAAATTGCAAAGGATGCTTGTCTACATATTTACTGGGAGATTAACAAAGTATTTCTGACCTCAATTTCAACACTGCAAGCTTATTGCTTTCTTAACTATTAATTTGAGTTGTGAACCAGAATTATTGCCTATTTGCACAGGTATTTATTTTAAAATTTTATTTGGAGAGTTGGTACCCTGCAGTTTTGCAATCTATGGTACCAGTTATCAGTTAATGCTCTCAAATCAGTATAGTAAAATCCAAATGAGAAAATAATGCGCAGAAGTCGAAAATGTGTTGGGTGAGTCTGGAGAAGCCATTGCCGCTGCACGAAGGGGTGGGGTNGAAAATAATGCGCAGAAGTCGAAAATGTGTTGGGTGAGTCTGGAGAAGCCATTGCCGCTGCACGAAGGGGTGGGGTCGTTTAGTTTTCTAGTGGCAGCGGTTGAGCTAGAGCTTGTCTGCATGTGCATATTACCTGTTGAAAAAACATAAGTCATGCATTGCGGTAGTAGAGAGAGATGTTATCAGTTTGGTGTGTATATCACATGATCTCCTTCCTTCCAGTGGTAGGCACTCGGGAGAGCCTTCCCCTACCCTGCCTTCCCTATGTTCCCTCCCTCAAAGCGCTGCGCTAAGATTATTTTCTCCTTTAAACTTCTCTGTACATATCCACTAAAGTTGAAGAAGTAGTCAATAACTATGACTGCAGAAAAAGGGCAGATAAACATAGGCCAAGTTAGACTTAGATATAGAACTCACTGTTGATATAATTTTCAATTCATACATTTTTTTGTCCTCAGTGCAGGGGTGGACTGTAGGGGTGGGGGCCCCCCATAGGAAACACTGGTAGATCCTGACTTGAGATTTTTAAAATGAGAAAAGGTTAATGGGAGTTGCCAGGAGATCTGAGGGTGTAGAATATTATTGGAAAATTTTTTTTTAATTTAAAACCTTAATAATGGCTTTTTAAGTTCATCCAGGGTTTCTAGAAATTGTATATAAGTTAGCATCTAAAATTTTTTTAATTTAACATATTTTACTTGTAACATTTTTTTTTTCTTTTTTCAGTCTCTCTTATCCCATAATTTCTAAGCTTTGGCCTCTCTGCCCTTGGTTCCATGTTTATTGTATACTTCTNTCTGTACATATCCACTAAAGTTGAAGAAGTAGTCAATAACTATGACTGCAGAAAAAGGGCAGATAAACATAGGCCATGTTAGACTTAGATATAGAACTCAAACTGTTAATATAATTTTCAATTCATACATTTTTTTGTCCTCAGTGCAGGGGTGGACTGTAGGGGTGGGGGCCCCCCCATAGGAAACACTGGTAGATCCTGACTTGAGATTTTGAAAATGAGAAAAGGTTAATGGGAGTTGCCAGGAGATCTGAGGGTGTAGAATATTGTTGGAAAAAATTTTTTTAATTTAAAACCTTAATAATGGCTTTTTAAGTTAATCCAGGGTTTCTAGAAATTGTATATAAGTTAGCATCTAAAATTTTTTTTAATTTAACATATTTTACTTGTAACATTTTTTTTTTCTTCTTTCAGTCTCTCTTATCCCATAATTTCTAAGCTTTGGCCTCTCTGCCCTTGGTTCCATGTTTATTGTATACTTCTNTTTTCAGTCTCTCTTATCCCATAATTTCTAAGCTTTGGCCTCTCTGCCCTTGGTTCCATGTTTATTGTATACTTCTGTGTAAATGTGTGTAGAGTGTCATTGAAGTTGAATGTTTGTGAAGCACGTGTGTACGTGTGTGTGTTGGCAGGTCAGTGTAGCGAGTCGTCGGGGGTGCGGACGCGCAGCTGGTTCCTGCCGCTGCTGCTGGTCCCAGTCGGAGTGCTAGCATCGCTTCACTCGAGATGATGGTAGACCGCCCCTTCCATTACGATCTCCTCTATGACCGGAGTTCTCTAGGCAATTGTTGAACATGCGGCATGCACGGACAGCCAGCCATCAGCGTTCTCCATTCTCAACCATCGTCGTTATAACTGTTTTACAAAAATGAAAGGACTGCAGACAGAGTGGGTAATGGGGGTTATGTCCATTAAAACAAAACTAAACTAAAAAAAAAAAATAACTACGTGCGTAAAGAAAACTGTAAGTGCCTACCTACCTTGTAAAAAAAGAAACATTTGGTAGTGGACAAACGACGTGCTACCCTGTTGTAAAAAAGGCGAAAGGATATTACACTATTATTTCTGTTGGGTGGACATTTTCTCTTGACTTGAAGAAAATAATTGAAGATTTTATGATAGCTAAATTCTGCCATTGTAGGAAGTTGAAAGTCTACCAACTGAATTGTACTGTATACGAAAAAAATTATTCTACCGACTGGCATTTTTGCTTTGAATGTGAATTTGAAATCTCCGAAAANATTGTACTGTATACGAAAAAAATTATTCTACCGACTGGCATTTTTGCTTTGAATGTGAATTTGAAATCTCCGAAAACTGAAAACTGAATAATTTCGAGAAAATATCTTCAAACATTTTTGCACTGTTAAGAATTAGGATGTTATTGCTATTTTGTGGGAACAAAACTGACATAGTGCTCTAATTAGCAAATCAATGTACAGTTATAGCTGAACTTTAACTATTTTTTTTTCCTTGGATCATGTTTTAAATTTGTCATTAATAGAAGATTATAGAAACTGTTAATAAAAATAGTAAAACATTAGAATTGTTTTCTTTTACTTTTAAATTGTATTACGTCATTTATTTTAGTGTTGTTTGATATTGTGCGCATCAACACACCTTCCGGCCTGTTTTTCCCATGGTTTGTTGCAAGAAAAAGTTGTTTCCACAAGGTCAGAATTATCAGAGAGGATTGTCACAACTAGATAATTATTGCATAGTAGTGTTATAGTTGGTTCCTGGTTTTTTAACACTTTCAAAAAAGTGCCTGGTTTCTTGTATCATCCCCGTGAATATTTGTACACTTGAGATTAATGTAAACATTATCATAGACCTCATCACTGGTAACTATACAAGGATTAAACAATGTAATGAAATTGTAAGGAAGGTAAATATACTATTGTTCTGCCAGTTCTTAATTGTATGTGCAAAAAATATACCATTTTGGTGGTTATCAATTTACGTATTACAATTTTAATGTGACACACATTTTTATGATTAACTTTCTGCATTACTGTTAATACTTCATTGTCCATAGCCATAATTTTTTTTAAAATTTTTTTATAGTTTTACTTAAGAATTTTCTTTTAACACCAGTTATTACTATGTAAAACTTTTTTATAAGTATGTTAAAGTTTATTACAAATACATGTACTTAAACAAAATGGAAGGATACCAGACCTTCAGTGAGTTCTATGTATATTTGTTATTTTCTTCTGGAACTCTTAAGTAATAATACCTCAACATTTGTTTTGACTCCTGCTTGCATGTTCTTATAAAAACTGTCTGCTAGAAACCTTATTAAAGGATATGGATATTTGTGAGGTTAACCCTTTCACCGTTTGATGAAATGTCTGGTGGCAATCATACCTATCAAAGCGTGCAGCTTTGATATCTCATCACCTACTAAGACAGAGGTTCTCAACCTTTTGAAGCACTTGCATCCCTTATACATATACTGTTGTATGAGGTTCCCTCTCNTCACATGATAAGACCTCTAAGAGTTTTGGTGGTGATTTCCTGCCATGTACAAACGACGCTATAAATTTGTTGACTTTGCAACATGTGCAAATTTTTGTGCATGTGTAGGGAAATGTTAAAAATACAGCTGCATCATTATATTTGCAAAATTTGCTCTAATTATCTGGTATGTGGCAACCTTAAACCTTGGTGTGGTAAGCATAAAAAAGGAGCGAAATAGCCAGAATCTTGTCAACAACACTGCAAATGTAACTTAATTTAATACATGTAGTTATTTCATATCTCACTTGTAAACATACTAAGGAGGTAGAGGAGAAACTTGTTTATCCAAATCATCACCGTCATCCTTAGCTGTTTGGCGCCTGTGGCTGGGTCAACTTGGTAAAATGTTGCCCATCATCCTCCGTTGTTCATCATCACTCACCCTCTCTCACTGTTTCCTAGTCTTCGCCTCTTCTCATTCCCTTAGCCACTTGCTCATCCCATCTCTTCCGTGGTCTTCCTTGTGGCTGTCTTCCATCGTACTTCAGTCCCAACATCCTTCTTGTCTCACTTTCCAACCGCTTAACATTCCTACACCACCTCATTCTTGTTTCTTGTTTGATCTCTGCCAGCCCCTAGATCTGTACTTGCTCTTGTACCTTTTCATTTTGAATTCTTTCCCTCATTACCACTATCCTGCCCCTTGCAAATTTCATGCCCAATTCATGTTTATCCGAATCTTCTTCACTGGTTTTGAAAATCTGTTTCATATATNCCCCCTTGCAAATTTCATGCCCAATTCATGTTTATCCGAATCTTCTTCACTGGTTTTGAAAATCTGTTTCATATATAAAAAATACAAATGATGTTCCAAATTGTACATATTTGCATTATTTTAAGGCACATTTAGTGTAATAAATGAGTTAAGGCACAATTTGTTATAATAAAATTATTTAGTAGCTTACCTGTATTTATCTAGCTATTCAGGCGCAAGTATATTTCAGGTTATAATTTTAGGTGCAGAACTGTAATTGCATTAATACACTGCTCACATATTGAAACCAATGAACAGCAAATTTTGTTCTTGATATTGTTAGTGGTGACTATTTGTAAACGTAAGTGGGAATCACAGCAAAAAATGGTGACATCTGTATGTGAGGGACTCGCACCATTGGAGGTTTGTTTCGCTGTTGAGTACAGATCAGACCATTATCCTGCTGTGCGCGCAACATATCCTTCATATTGTGTACTGTGTCTAAATGGTTTTTGAAAGTAAAAATGGTTACATTTGTGTGCATTAACGTGATTGGTGCATCTCTACCCAGTAATTAAAACAAAAGCCAACAAAAACTGCAAAGTAGTAAAATCTTGGGTTTGTAAACATTTAAAATTTCTTTTTAACTGTTTGTTTTATTAGGGAAAGATTTCTGTTGCACGGTTGCATATACATGTAAATGTTATTAGTCTTGTTACACATAATGTTATTAGGTCATTACCCTCATAGGTGCAGTAGGTATGCAAATAGCCTGTAAAAGAATTTTCTGTTATCACCACATAAAACAGATTTGATATTACAAGTATCATTGCGTAGCACAGTACACATTCCTTAACCAGTGTATATAATCTGAAAGTTTGGATTATCCGGGTTTTGCAGGGANCATTGCGTAGCACAGTACACATTCCTTAACCAGTGTATATAATCTGAAAGTTTGGATTATCCGGGTTTTGCAGGGATCCTATTGTATAACTTTATTTTGTGTAATGATAAGCAAAATTCAAAGTGACGAGCGGAAAAAAAAATTTACTTGCAACTTCCATTATGTGACATTTTAATACATCTTTATCTGTATGTGCTTGTAGGCATAATGGTCTAGCACTATTATTCACTATGTTCTGAAAAGTTGTAATTTTTCTTCTAAATTATACTTTATTGGCTATAAAAATATAGTAGAACCCTGTTATAACATTTTTCAAGGGCTCCAAGAAAAGCCAGCCTTATATAAGGGAAAGCGTTATAAGAGAGTAATTTTGTATTGAAAAACATGTTTGTGGACCAAGAGAAGGTAGCTTATTAAGCAGGAAAATGTTACAAGAGGGGATGATATAACAGCATTCCACTGTACTAAATTTTTGTAAATTATCAGTTGTACATTTTCTTTGTTTTCTATTACAATGCCCTAGACCACCTTCAGAATTAATTTTATTGGTATCTCATTAATATTTAAATGATTTCTCATTAATGTTTTTTATTTCTTTTTCATCTTCATCATAATGTGTAATTGATATCTTTTTCATGTTTTAGTGATCTCGCTTTCATTTTGTATTGGTCTCGCATTCATATATTGTTGTTGTGTTCAAAATCAGTGTCTTTATCTGCTTGGTATTTTCATTTACATCTCCCTATTCAGTACAAAGTCAATTTTCTTGTTTTCCTTAAATATATTAGCATATTATTCAATTGGTTGCCTTGAGACAGTGTACATTTAATTTCTGAAAGCAATGATATTGCTCTCTTGTGCCTCCATTTAAAATGTAATTTTAATTTGTCTTTCTTTTAATGTAGAAAATACGACATTTAACATGCGCTAGGTACACCAAACATACTAAACGTACCTAAATAAGTTCTTACGTTGTGAGCCAAAATATTCATGATTTACAGGCATGCAATTTCTTTTCACGACTATGGTCAGTAGGCATGTGATACTCACATGAAATGAGATGGAAAGTTTCTGTGAGGCTTTCGACCCTTTAAGTCGCAGTATAACTGTTACACAGAAAGTGGATTTATAAACTGAACTGTACGCAACAGATGCAGTCTCCAATAGTGGACGTCGCTTATAAGTTGGAAAATTACATACTTTGGATGGTATAAATAAAAGTAAGTAGCTGCTCAAAACTCATGAATTCAGAGTAACTGCTCGACAGCTGTGAACGCAGTTTTTTTTCCCCCTTTTTCTCCCTTGAAGTTGCACTTTGTGTAGAATAATTTTATCCATGGTGGCTGGTACATTTGGCATGTCCTGCGCCGACTGACGGGTGTACGTGATTTTTACCGAACTATTATGAGAGGTGACGTAGACGTCGTGAAGCTTCTGCTCCCAGTCTTGAAGATGCTGCTCTGCGTGGAGGGGAAATGTTTGTTCATACCAAACTGTTGAGCCAGTGCTTGATTCTCAGTCTACTCGTGAGCCGCTGCTTGCGAGCAAGTGCTTGCTTTTATTTACACCACCCGTTACTGAGGATATAATGTCAATTCATGAACAGCTGCCATCAGTAACACAATGCACAACAATTCATTGTGTATGGGCCCCAAAGCATTATATTAATACAAATACAGTTTCAAACCATATTTGCTGCAGTACGCAAGGCATAATAGTAACTAAATAGTGACTAAAATAGTAACAGTGAAGAGTAGCTGTTTTGTTGCTAGAGTATCACATGCAAATGAAGAGAAAGATAAGCCCCAATTTATCAGATATAATAAAGAAAGTTTATTTAGTGTACCACTGCAGTACTAGCAGAAATGAGTTACCCATTTGAAACTTTCTTTTCAGTACATTATTTCATTTAATTCATGATGTACATATGATTTTAGGCACAGTTAACATTGTCTCAATAATAGTATGTGCTTTCAAAATTAACTTTATTTCCATCCAATTATATAGGACTAATAACATCTAACAAGTTGAATGTGGACTTCACCAATTCTGTCGCCTCTCTGAATTGTTTTGTTAGCATCTGCAACAGAATATGTGAACAATAGTTACATTTACCATCATAATTTTTAACTTCTCTTCCTTTTCATATACTCATACCAAATACTAAAATGTGGACGTCCAGAATGAAACTTGGGCATTGATGGAAATTCCATTATTACATTGTTAAAACCTGTGTTGATTAATTTTATTTTGCCCTTCATTAATATTTATTTGCGGTTTGTTTGTTTTATCCTTCATTTACAGCATTTTTGTTGTTTTACTTTGATTTTGTTATCGTTATTTCATTTTCATTTACATTATTGGTGTTAAAAGTGCTATATTGTAAATTTTATTTATCCATTCAAACTTTTAGTAATTTCTGAATTAATGAGGATCCTTTGGGTTTCTTTTTTACTTATGTAATTCTTAGTGACAATTGTTATTGGGTAGTAGACAGAGAACGTAATGTACACACACAAAAACAACCCAGATTGATTGAATCTTATCACAGACCTCTATTTTACCAAAGATGTTTGTAGGTCATGACCGATTGCCACAGCCAGTCTCCGTAGGCTACGAACAACACACAAGAGACATTAGGAAGAAATAAAAACCAAAAACTATCACTAGCTACTGACCACTCACAGAGACTTGAGTGGAAGTAAATTTGATTTAATTGAAAAATAACAATTTTAGTTTGAAACATTATGAATTAAATTAATATCTATGCAAATACTAAGTATTTATGTAGCAGCTCGTTATTGGTTTCAACATTTTTTATGCATTGTGTGGCCATAACTATGAGTGTAGCCCTCTCGTACAAATTTCGTAATTGCAATTCAAAAGTAGCTAAGTCTCTTCAGGTCCTTTAAATTATTTCAAAATGTGTAAATTAAATTAATAACTAATTTTCTTATACCAACTCAGTTGGGAGTTCAGGACTGCGTAGGCATATAATAGGTAGAGCAACTTTAACGAGATTGTAGATCCAAGATGGCATAACATAAGCCAAATTAGTTTCTCAAAAATCATTAATTATTTTACAGTCGTAGTCTCTGTGTCACACTCAGGATACGTAGCTTAAAATAAATCTTGATCATTGTAACAGCTCTTGATATCTTTGGTAGCTGGTTCCGCTGGTTGTGGGCCTTAGTCTTCCCTCACAAGGCTTTTGAGTCTTAGGTATGTCACTAAAGTCTTTACCGTACCCCAAACAATCGCGGTAGCTCAAACTTTGCTTTAAATAAAATCCGCGTAGGTTGCACGTGNAAAGTCTTTACCGTACCCCAAACAATCGCGGTAGCTCAAACTTTGCTTTAAATAAAATCCGCGTAGGTTGCACGTGCAGTCTTCAATTATTCCTCTTCAAATGCTGTGCGTCTTCGCCCTATCGGCAGTCTGCATTTCTGAACGGGACTCGTCCAATTAACCAGCAAAATAAAATATATCTCAGGCCGACGACTTACTAGGTCATCATCTGTCTGGCAGGAAAACCAAGATGGCTAAAAGCCTTAAACACTGCATACTTAAATGACGCCTTTAAACATCATGCCAATCATGAGACAGCTTGATAATAATAACAACTAACACCTGAAATTAGGCTATCGCCCGGTGGTGAGCTCTCTCACATCTCCCCTACCCGACCAAACTCATCTTCCACATTCTTCCTGAACTTTCCAACCCTCTCACAGATACCAATTCCTCCCGCAACACATTCCACTCCACGGTTACATCATATCTTACACATATGGCTTGCGTTACCATAGCAACCAATCAGGAAAATATTCCTCTATGCAAAGCGACCCACATAAAAATTACTTTAGAATGAAAACAGAAAGACTTAAAAACATAATTATATGGAAATTAGTTATAGAAGGTTAAAACAACTTGCAATTACAGTAAACTCCCGATTTTCCAGGGTAATGACTGGCTAAGGGTTCACGGATAACCNCTCAGGATACGTAGCTTAAAATAAATCTTGATCATTGTAACAGCTCTTGATATCTTTGGTAGCTGGTTCCGCTGGTCGTGGGCCTTAGTCTTCCCTCACAAGGCTTTTGAGTCTTAGGTACGTCACTTAAGTCTTTACCGTACCCCAAACAATCGCGGTAGCTCAAACTTTGCTTTAAATAAAATCCGCGTAGGTTGCACGTGCAGTCTTAAATTATTCCTCTTCAGATGCAGTGCGTCTTCGCCCTATCGGCAGTCTGCATTTCTGAACGGGACTCGTCCAATTAACCAGCAAAATAAAATATCTCTCAGGCCGACGACTTACTAGGTCATCATCTGTCTGGCAGGAAAACCAAGATGGCTAAAAGCCTTAAACACTGCATACTTAAATGACGCCTTTAAACATCATGCCAATCATGAGACAGCTTGATAATAATAACAACTAACACCTGAAATTAGGCTATCGCCCGGTGGTGAGCTCTCTCACATCTCCCCTACCCGACCAAACTCATCTTCCACATTCTTCCTGAACTTTCCAACCCTCTCACAGATACCAATTCCTCCCGCAACACATTCCACTCCACGGTTACATCATATCTTACACATATGGCTTGCGTTACCATAGCAACCAATCAGGAAAATATTCCTCTATGCAAAGCGACCCACATAAAAATTACTTTAGAATGAAAACAGAAAGACTTACAAACATAATTATATGGAAATTAGTTATAGAAGGTTAAAACAACTTGCAATTACAGTAAACTCCCGATTTTCCAGGGTAATGACTGGCTAAGGGTTCACGGATAACCAATTTTCACGGTTAAAGTGATGGAGAGGGAGGAAATGTTTACTCTAGGCTTACATACTGTAAGCTATATAATAAGGTTATGTAAATAAATAATGTAGTTTTACAAGAATTCAATTTTTTGACAGCCAGTGTGTGGCAGTGTCATAAATGATATTAACATCATCACATACACAAAATCCTGAATCAGCTCATGCGTGAACAATTGTAATAAAATTTCACGTTGGCCATTTTGACAGTCTACATTAGCACAACAGACATCTGAGAAATATGCGAGCAGGAAGGAGATCGTAGACAAAATGTCTATGCATTTTATTTACATCATTACAAAGCAGCTGTTATTAGTGTAACAAATTAAATTTTGTTCTAGAATAATGTGTAGGTGTTTAAACGAAATGGAACACCGTATGCAACAGTTTAACTTCGTTTATGTCTTCTTCATTGGCTGTAGCTAGTGCTTGCTGATAACATTGCCATGTGCATGCTTAATATTAATTGAATAGGCCACACATCTATCGCAGAGTATTTTTTAAATATTTCTACATTAATTTGACATAATATATTTCAAACCCGAGTGGTTTTGAGCCCACAAGGCCGTTCATCACTGGGACTCTACTCCCTCAGCGTGGGCGAGGTACATCCTCAGTGAGCAGCCCTTGTCCTCCCAGTTGTCTATCATAATNGAGGGAGGTACAGGCTCAGTGAGCAGCCCTTGTCCTCCCAGTTGTCTATCATAATCGAGCCCAGGTTGGGGACAGCTAGTCTGTCCCGCTTGGCTGTTTTCAAATTGTATGTGAACTGCGGCTAGCAACAATCCAATTCTCCCAGTGCTCCAGGGTAGCGTCTGGAGCCTGTACTTTCCCACATGAGAAAAATTTACTTTTAAAAGAATGTGCTAGATATACTTTTGCGACACAGCAGCGAAATAGGCGACCGTGCTGCCATCTGTCGACCAGTGCGCCCGGCTCGCTTCGGAAACCACGCCCCCATGAAATGACTCTTTTTTTTCATGTGTTAAATGCAAATATGCGAATGAATTCTCAGAGTTTTTCCGCGTGAAGCGATTTTGCTTGCTAATAATTTGGATTTGGCCTGCAATCGCAAGCCTTTCTAAGGCCTATTCGCCATTTTTTTTGTCCTGACTCCACTCATACTTCACAACAAAGCGAAAATAAGTATTTATTTATTAAAACCACGCATGATGTGTTTGCCTAGGAGTCATTCTTGCATCAAATAATATTTATGTTAATGTGATATTTTGTAATCCAGTCGTACTCTGTGCCACAGTTAATTTATAAATGACCTCTGCATGTACGAATGACTGTAAACTACTCTATATCACCTTTTTGAAGAACAGATGCCAGTTTTAATGGTGAAATACTTTATTAATATGAATGAAAATGTGCTATCTGACAATTTCCCTGAATTCCAAATACTTCCAAGTTTCACACATATTAACTGATAAAAACGTGTGTAAATAAAACCTGAACATGTTTAATATTAAAATTAATCCGTACTGCATCACTCGACTGCAGCCAGGTAATTAACGGCGTGCGCGTGGGTTATTAATAACAGTGGCGCGTGACTTGTGGCAGCTGTTCAATATTTGTCGTTGAACTGGTGGCTCCGTGGTTAAGCTGCCTCCGATAAATCGAGAGTTTACTGTAATAATATGAATTAGAGCTGTAGTAAATAAAATATATCTGCCACAAACAAATAATAAATAAAACAAAAATAATATTACGTGAGCGTACACATTGCAAAAATAAACAGATAACTGTGACAGAAATAAGTAGCGGTTATTTGAGGCGTTACATAATAATTATTATTTTTATCCTTGGAAGACCTTTTGCACCAAATATTTAGAATTAATTTAAAACCCAGCCCATATATTAACATTTTCTACACAACTGCTTGCCAGAAAAGTTTTTCCAGGGGATAGTAGTTTAGAGCCACTGATAACAGTACTGTCTGTTCTGTTACTACATACTGTATCACTCCATATCCATGCTTTAGCTGTGAGTTACGGTTAAGAGACAGTTGAAAATGGTGAAAATATGATGTGCAAACATGTGTTCCTAAACGCTGTAGCATCGTCTTTCTTCCTTTGTGGTTAGGTGACACAGTTTTAACAAAGTGTATGTATTTGCAGATTAATCATGAACATACAAACTCTTTCCCTCCTCGTTGCCGTCATCATGCTACTTGCAACAAACTCGTGTCCCACAGAAACGTCTTCGTACAGAAGTGGCAGCCAGTAACAAAAGAAACATGTCAGGCATGCAGGCAGCACATCAGATGCTATTAATTAGTCTGCTTTGCCCACAGCAAATGACTGTCTCTAATTACGGTCATGGGAACCACACTTTTACAGAAAACAGCCTTGCAGAAGGAACATTTTCCCATAAGAACAGTTTTAAACCAAATGGTTAGGTTTGCGACTTCCCAAAATTGTACCCAGAACTATTTTAATTTCATAACCTCTGCATTGTGGTATGGAAAAGTGACAATCTATGCGTCATTGCAAATGAGGAAATATACAAAAAAATTAATACATTCATTTTGTAATGTTATTGTTAGTAATTTTCAAATCTGAAATGAAAAGTCTATAGTGAAATTGTTTACAAGTCCCACATTGTTATATTTGGTCCAAAATCATGTTCTTTGATGTAATATGTATGCTGCACAAACTATTTAAATTCTGGAAAAAAATCTTTACACAATGACATCTGGTTATGTTATAGCGAAACTTGGTGATGACAACTTCATAGTGAAACAGTTAACAACTGTCAAATTGCATAGGAGAAGTGTTGAAAAATGAGGGTTTTCAGCAGGAAATGGCCCCACGGAAGGGCACCAGTTTAATGCCTGTTGGCTGGGTGGTGTTGGGTTACTGGAAGTTTTGAGGGGTGGTTAAAAACGTTTGGTGGGTTGTGGATTTGGATACTCGACTAGGCACCAGACACCATCTGCAGACTGTGCCAATTGTTGCTGCTGATGATGCAGGTGATGATCTCAGGGTACGGCAGGCTGGATGCACGCAGTCCCTCCGTGATTTTTTGGGAAATCCCCTCACTCCTGATACTTACATGAAAAATACTGTGGGTCTATTCAGGCTGGCCCACACTCCTTAAACTGTAAAAGCTCAGAGTTGAGCATACTGGCTGTTAAGTAATTTACATGAGACTGGGTGAAGGTGGATTATAAGGGACCCGTACCCCGAAACGCCCGGAGGCAGTGCTCGAAATAAAACACACAAAGTCTGAAAACTTGCATGTAATTACTTTTGTACAAAAACACTTACATCACTCTTGGTGAAAACTTTACACGGGTTCTGGCCTGCAGTCCGCCAGATGGAAAAAGCTGCGAAAGTACACAGGTGTACACATAAATGAATTACTGGTGTGTTAAGCTTCCCCAGGCGATGCTATTTCCAGGGAAGAAGGGGCGGCGTCTCCGGATGCAGAAAAGAACAGGTTACATCAGACTATTGCAGCTAAAGATGATTGGCACAAAAACGTGAAAGCACCCGGAGCGCGACGCGGGATGTGCCGACCCCTTAAGACACTTGGCCGCGACTGACTCTGGTTAGCTCGCAAGGCGCGGACTATGGTGGCACGCGGCTCGCCCTGCACTACTTCCTGTTGAACTAAAACACTTACACAAATAAATGGACATGAACCCTTGCATAAAACATTAATAAATAAATACATAATATTACACTGCACATGAACAAATACAATTTAAATATGGATGGCATGAAATGAGGGTAAAACAACCGAGGTGAAAAACACGTAAACTTGCAAATAAACATAATTAAATCACTGAAACGCTTATAGGGGTGTCTTTTAGCCTCCACACGCCTGTCTTTCTTTTGCTTTTGACTATTGGATTTATTATTGCCCTATAATTAATGTGTGCCGAGTCCGTCGTAATGCACCCCTCGCCCGCCCGCAGGGGAGGGGGGGATGGTATGAAGTTGCGCGGCACCACTCTGCACTCTCCTGCTCTCGCACTACACTGCACGCGGTACTGCACTGTGCACTGAGGGCGCACTGGTGTTGGTTGATGCAGTGGACGCACAGCATGGCAAACGGTCTGGAAGGCAGGAAGCTGCCCTGTATGACACTATATAGCAGGACTAACTGTATGCATCTTGGCTTTTAAATTTACAAGTTCTCTTGAGGTAGTTGCAACTGCTCGCCCCTCCTTAGTGTGTTTAACGTTTTTGTTTTTATGATAGTTTTGATTAGGATACATGTGTCGTTGATAACAGCAAGATATTCTGGCTAGATCCTTTTCATAAATGAATTACTGTGTACATAATTATGATAAAAATGTCATTATTGTCTGTTATCAACTTGAGAAACTTTATCATTTACTGTGAAAAACATGTGAATGAAAACTGATCTGGTGATTATTAGAGAAAGTGGTTTGACTTGAAAATATTGGAAGCCGACATATTTCTTAATACATTGTAGCTTATGATTGGATGGACAAGTTAACGACAAACCTTAACTATTTGCAGATAAAGCACCAATTTCTAATATTGAGTTAGTAGGATTCTCATTGGCCCAGTCAATCAAAGAAATAACCTCACACACATGCACACAGAAGGTAAATTGGATGCATATGTATGGTTTGTTGAAGCCTAAAAACTATTTCCATGGTAAATCACTCTCTCTGATAATTTTATAAAAATAAGTTACTTTGCAATTATTTTTGGAAGGTGCAATAAAATATTTTCTCTGGCAGTTAGAAAATATTTCGTGGAACTCACCCCCGCTAATTTTTGTATGGTGAATGAAAAGTTAATTTTAATAACAACAAAAATTGCTTGTGGAGAGACAAAAAAGTATTTGATTTGCAGTCACTAGCAAACAGTTACATGGTTATTAGAAAACAATTTTGTATTAATCACAAAAAGCATCATTTCCACTAATTTTTTTACATGTGAATTTAGATAAATGCAATGTGGACAAACTTACCTTTGATCATGTCTCAAACCTGCACTTGTAATAGTTCACTGTAAAAAATATTCAATATTTTCAGAAGTATAGGAAGTTTTTCCCTGTTAACGACATTGTGGTAGGTACTTCCTATTACCAATCACTAATTGGCCTAAAAAAAATTTGCACCACTGCGACGGACGTGCACGATACACAGTCCGAGTTCACAAAATAACAGTGCTCAATTCCCCCAATTATCTGTTAGGTGTGACTGTTATAAGGCAAGCATTGTGTAAACTACTTTCAATTTGTTTGAAAAATAAATTAAAAAGAAAAAAACTTTTTTTGTTATTATTATTGTAGGACAGCAATGGAAGGGTTTAAGATGCAGTGTGAGATATTGCTTTGCAAGTGTGTGTGTGTTTGTATTGGGGATATTCTAATGTGTAAATAAAAATAGATGGAATAAAACTACAGGGAGAAAAAAAAAAGGTTGATGCTCCACATTGGAGAGAGTTCTGAGATGCTAAAATATTTCTGGAATGTCGTTATTTGTAAAATAAAAGAATTACTGTGTTCTGTTGAGAGATGTTTGCTATCTTTGTTTCCTATTTCAGCTTGCTGTAATGCTCAAAATGGATCAGTATACCATTGAAATTTACATTGTTTAAAAATGCATTTTCTTTGTTTCCAGATTCCCAGATTTTCTGTTATTTCCATTTGTACATATAGCAGACAGTACAATTCAAAAATATATTGTGATTTGCTTTGGCTCAAACTCATAACATTGAAATAGCTTGTGTTAAATTAGTTGCCAACGTGCACCCAACCACTCAGCATGTTTCGAAAGAAAGTTATAAAAATAATCACAACTGTAATCAAGCTTACTCTCACATTTAAAATTGCATCTTTTTTTGTATTGCCTTTTCAGTGCTATCTGTGTGTGTTTTAGTAGATTTTGAAAGCTGTAAGAATGAACAAAACATTCTGTAAATTACGCTCTGTAGTAAAACTTTTTTTTTTTTAATTTTCTGTCCCCATTTTGAGCATTTTTCTTACTATAAAAACATGTTGTGTGATTAAGAAATATTTTTCTTGCATCGAGGCATCATTTTTTCGTGATTGCAGTGGTATTTGTATTTTACACTTATTGAATTTTACTCAATATATTCCACTACTTGTTTATAGGTAAATAAAAAAAATCTTTTTAAGGATTATGGTACTGTATCCATCTCTCTATTCTTTGTTGTTGCTTATATATAGTATGTAATTTTTTAAAAATTATATAAATATGTATAATAAATGTGCATCACTATATTTACAAATATACTTTTGTTTATTACAGTGTTCATCAATGTAACCATTACTCCTTCAAGACATACATATTATAATTTGTAGCATGTCACCCTGGTAGAGTTCTTAAAAGTAAATAAATGATGTTAAGAGAACATTGTGCCAAAAACTTGGCAAGTGCTATAGAATAGCATTAGCAACAGAAAGGCTTATTTATCAACTACGAGTTATGGCGTTATTTTCCAAAACAAATAACACCAATGTTTGTAGCTGTACACGATGTCTCTGGCAAGTGTTGATAACTACGGCAGCTCATCACTGCAGACAGCGACAACCATCACATGAGCAGCTGCCTACCAAGTTCAGGTGCATTGTTAACTGCACACAGGAGGTGTTCAATGTGTTTGGCATTTTCTCGCGCACATGCGCTTTGCAGCAACAAGTTCATGATGCACGCAGACGTCAAAATACTTGGTGATCTGGCCACGTGGATTCCACTACAGAAAAATACTCATCGGCGGAACATGTACGTCGGTACCAGCTGCGATAGCGTCTTTACATCACAATAGTGCCTAACGTAGATGTGGTTTGACATATGTTGTGCAAGTATCATTCTCTATTACTGTTTATGTCTTCAGCACATCCCCGTACATCCCTTATAAAATAGTTACATACTGTCAACAAATTTTTTTTTCATTCAAAATCACTCTTCTTTTTATCTTACCTTGAACTTTCCCACAATTATGATTTTCACACAGTAAGTGATAGGTGCACATCGGAACATCACAAAGTTTAATTCTTTGCTGGGCAGGGTTGTCAAACATAAAGGAGTTTCTGCATGCATGGTAACATTTCAGTTTTACTGTTTAATTAATTGTCGTCAGTGTGTCATATATACATGTAGATGATGTATTGTATGTCGCACAAAGTCAGTTAATGATCTGAACTGTACACTGCCGGAGAATAGGAGCTATTTAAATACACAAGTTAAACTTTTATCAATAATAATAATCCACTGATAAGTATAGAAATGTATTTCAAAGTACACAAAACAAAAACGTATTTTGTCTTAACAGATTTTATTGATATCCACATCATTAAAGAAGAACTAACAAATCTTGACAAAATGTATGTGACAAAATTAATTTTTTTTCTTCATTAAGTGTCCTGAAAATTGCTATTTCATTAGAGATTCATTTTGTTATTAATAAATATTATTTCAGGTGGTCTATTTTCTTAAATAAATGTCATTAATTTTGGAGTGGTTAACTAACTTTGAAAACAAAAATATTTTAACCCACTTAGACCCAGTGTACGCAATTGCGTACATTATGCATGTGTAGGTAATTTTTGGTCTGTACTGCACACTGCGAAGTTCACTAACCTATGATCTTACCTGTGGGTAAATGATTCGTAAACAGTCTTACTCAAAACAGTGTTACTCGTCAGGGTCGTAATTCATTCCTATAACTGTAGCCAAACATATATTCTACAGCTCATTGGCTGTGACAACGAAACAAGTTTCGTGCTGACTTAAGTACAGCACGCATCACAATTTTTTTTGTTTGCAACACCTGTAACCAGAAATTAAAGTGGGTCTGAAAGGGTTAAATAATAATTTATAATACAATAAACAACATGAGTGACGTTTTTTCTAATACATAATTTGTATTTCCAACAAGTATTTTTTCAAAATAACTTTTATATTTTGGATTTGTGCTGTTGCTTGAGAATAATTTAACCTAACATATTCAAATTTTTAATTAGTTTTGGTGTCATATAAGGCTCATAAAAAAAATCTGCTTTCAAATAGAAAAAATAATAACAATAACCAACACCCGCAATTAGGCTACCTCCCGGTGGCGAGCTCTCTCACATCTCCCCTACCTGACCAAACTCCTCTTCCACGCCCTTCCTGAACTTTCCAACCCCCCTCACAGATACCAATTCCTCCCGCAACACATTCCACTCCCTCACAGACCTCACAAGCATAGACTGCCTGTCCCGCTTCGTTCTCCTCTCCTCCACGCCCTCTGAAGCTTCTCGCTGTTGTTTCCTCTCCCTCTAAACATCCCCTTAGTTAGCTAGCAGGTAAACTTCTCCACCCTCCCACTACATTCACCATCCTGTACATCCTGACTAGCCTTTCAACTTTCCTCCTGTCCTTCAACAAGCTCACACACAAACATTATATATTTATGTGTGTGTGTGTGTGTATGTTATATGTATATATATATATATAGAACTTTTTGGAAGTATCATGGCTGCTAGATATGGGAAAATATTTATTTCTTTGGAATTGGAATTAAATGTAGATCATACAATAGTATTACCAAAACATTCAATTTGAAAATTTTAATTAAATGTTGCAGTACTATAACTAAGATATTGTTTAACTTAATCAATCAGTCATTTTCCATTTTATGATTTGGTAAGTTTCAGTTCTGACACTGCCGGCAGGCATTTATTTAACAAGGGTTGTTGATCACAGTGCTTGAAAAGGCCATTGCAATTGGATCGACGATAGTTGTTCAATTCCAACCTCCGGACAACCACAGAAGGCCTAACAATACAGAAACAAAACTACCTAGTGCATTGCAAACACCAGCGTCACGCACCAGCAAAATGACCGGACTCACTGCAATGTGGCAGAGAGGCATTCATTAGTCACTATCTGTGCCTGGACTTGCTACACCCATAGGTGACACTGTACAGGATGCAGTGAGTCCGGTTTCTAGTGCCTCGGACTTCCAGTAAGCGGTCGAGCTTGCTTGCGACAAAGGAACCACTACACCATTTTGCTTCTGTTTTGTAGTACAACTACAAAAAATTTTCAGCAGCGAGTTGGACTTAAGTTGCTCGTAGGTCGTAAAACCCCAGCTCTGACTTCTGACTTGTTTACCACTGGTGTCAACACACCAGTGCAGTAATTACTCAAATATTCAACTGCAATTTTAAGAAAAGCCAGTGTTAAAGTCTAGCTCAGTTTTGTATATTTTTGTTTCTCAATACTCAGAATACTGAAATATTCACAAAAACTATAACTGCATCAATTGATTTCCAAGTAACGGAATTCAGATGGATGGGACAACAAGAGGCTAATGTTGTTCCCTGGCTGCTTGGTAAATGGATGAGAAGAGACAAGTATGGATGGAGAAGTAAAAGAATGCAGTGACTGAAGAAACAGGAGTGCCTTGAAAAAACCATCCAGAATCTGTAACTTTGACCGCGTTTCCCACAAGTGAAAATATGTTGGAAATATGCACAACGCAATTAGAAGTCTTTGAATTTCCCACATAGCAAAATTTATTTTGAGGTTTCGAGCAACATAAACAACAGAATCTTAAAGGGAGAAAATAGTTAAATTCAAGAAATTTATTCATATTTTCAAATATATTCTCTTTCTGAAGTAGTGTGGAAATTTTTGGCACAACATAGCATAAATAATAGCTTTCCTAACTTCCTTCATTATTTTCTAACTTACAGGCAAAGAGATGAAATATGTTATAAAGAGAAGTGATTACACAAACAGCGACAGGAGAGAACATTGCACGGTGGTGCACCATTCTTGCACCCTGTTTTGCAAATTGTCGCCTGCTTCGACTCTGTATCACTTAAATATTAGTTTTTTTCTAAGCCGGTACGGACAGGGCAACACAGCAGTTTATTTGCAGTGCCACAACATTTATTCAGTAAATTTTTACTATGTACTATGTAACAATTACTTCTGTTAAGAGCAAATACAGAAGAGTTTTATACTGTATTTGTTATAAGTACATCTATGTACAGATCCCAAGGAGTTTTTGAAGCGTTTTCTTGCAGGAGTTTTTATCAAACTGAAATTGACATAATTTTTCTTATTATTTCTTCTTGCAGCTTGGTGAATTATATTATACTGTGGAAGTTGTATTTATTTCAGTCTCCGTGGTTCCTCGGCTGATAAGAGTATTTGTGCTACACTTAATTTCGAATCCTTTTGTTTGCAAGGTCTGTTTTCACCTTAGGGACACAGTCTGTTCCAAATTAATTTTTCAAAATGCTACATGCAATGGGGTTAAAGAATTCATTATGTTCAAGTAAGAAACCCAGCTATATAGCATGTGAAATGCATTTCATTGTGTTTGAAATAAATACCATTGAACGTGTTCACAGTCTGTTCTCATAAGGAAAGAAATCACAATTAGATTAATCCAGGAAATAACTTCCTAGACACGTTATTCAGAGGAGAAACAACAGCTCCAACATAAAGATGGACGGAGGGGGGGGTGTTGTGAAGGCAAGCCTTTCGGCACCCATATTTTTTTTTTTGCAGATTTTTTCTTTATAAATTTCCACAATCAACTCCTACGTGACATGAGGCATAACAGATAAGGAAATATATGTAATCTACATATAAGTAACGATACTTATAAGAATGAAAAGGTTTAATTTTAACTCATTAACAGGGACACCATTTGAAGTACCATAGTTTCACACCAAACGACAAAAGCCTGAAAACCAATTCATTGTTTTGTGTGCCAACGGCGATGGGGTTGTTGATTTCATTATCGCCCTCATCAATACATGCCTCGTTATCAGTAGTCAGCAACTCTTGACTACAATATCCATTTTCTATATTGTTTTGATACATTTTAAACACATTGATATCTAAATTGATTATGATAGAACAGAAATTGTGATTTGATATCGCACATATTGGCATACTAAGTTTTGTTAAATACAGAAGACACTTACAAATTGAAATAAATAAATAAAATGTAACTGCCAGTATTTATACCACCAGTCGTGCACAGCCATAGAGGAATTAAGCACATACAGAAGAAATTGTGGTGGAGTCTTTGATTACAGTGAACTGTCCATAGACATACCTGGCACAATATAAGTGCAATGTTGTGACGTCACGTGAATTAGTATTGTGTCTACACCTCATTCATGCAACTGGACTGGATTTGAGACAAACTCAATCCAGTTTTGTTCCTGCATTTCAGTAAGCAACTCATGAAATTTAAATGCAGAGTTTAGTATGGAATAATACCAGCCAGCAAGACGGTGACCAAGTTTGCACGTAAGTACCTCTGAGAGAAACCCTAGCAAGTAGATGAAAGCATATAGAAGAGCAATGAATATCTTAACATATCTCAATGAAAATAACACCGGCAAGAGTGTGGGAAAAACCTAGCACAAGAGCCTACATATTCTGGCAACATTTTTCAAGTAATGTATTGTTACATTATAATGACATATATCAATTGCTTTGATAGGATGTGTTTAAATGCCTCAAACAAATTTCCCAAAATGTTAATTTTAGGCTGTAGTTCTTTAAAAAAAAGAAAGACTATCGGAGTAAAATAATTTTTTGTGTCCTCATCCACCCCTTTGGTATTTATAACAGTTTATAGCAATGGAATGCCCTACTCAACTTCGTAGCCAGAAATTTCTCAAGGAGGGAGTTACAATAACTGGTTGGAAGGCAGCAAGATTACACAAGAATTAAAAGCATTAGCAATGAAAATATTTTTATTTTATGTTTTTACTACATACTGTTCAACTGGTAGACATTACCTGTGACTACTTTTTCCTCAGATAAAATTTTTTTTACATTGCATGGTTTTTGCAAAATGACATGTCAAAGTCAAAATTGTACTGTTTTCTAATGCACTACTAAAACAAAGCAAGTTATTTGGAGAAAATTTAGCAAGGCCAACAGAAAGGTCTTGTCTTAATTCATTTTAAGGCATGCTTATTTTACAAAAATTTAGGGGCAGCCACAAATAAAAAAATAGGTATGCAAGAATTTACTTATTTTCAGAAATTTTTTTTTTAAATTGCAAAAACATTTCCTTGCACGATTTTATAGTTGTCTTGAAATAGGTCATGGCATTTTCTTTCAGTGTGAATTATCTCATTTCAGTAAGCAAGTTAGTTTTTATTATTTCCACATTTCTAAAACAGTAAAATTGTGATTTTGATGTGTATTTATGCAAAAACTATGAACTCAATTTTTTTTTTTGCGAGGAAACGGTAATTACAGATATTGTGTAAAAGTTGAATAGTATGTGATACAAATATAAAATAAATTTTTTCATGGCAAACACCCTAACAATGCCCATGTAACATGTTAATTAGGACAAATACTACAAGGAAAATTACTTCACAATACAATGAAACACATCATCGTTTAAAAAAACCACATGTTTTTATCACAATAAAAAGCTTACTATTTGATAACAAACTTAGGAGAAAAATATTGGGGGAGGTTACATACAACCCCTACACCATTTC
>NQII01001951.1:217459-242137 GCA_002778355.1 Clitarchus hookeri | reverse complement strand
GTTACTAACAGGGGGTGCTACTCCAGCGAGGAAGTGCTCTTAGAAAAAATGAGCCCTGCCTTTCAAACAGTATGCCCTGCAGCAGCGGGAAGGCGTACAAACTCGTAGCCTCCGCGCGTGCTTATGCGCTCCTAATACAACGGGTAAGAAGATGCAGCCGCTTCGCTAAACCCGCGCCGCACGTGGCGGCTACCAGGAGAACATCACATTTCTCACTCGTAACCTCTGCGCGTGTTATGTGTTCCTGATACAACTGGTACGTAACATCGTGTCGCCTCAGTTCCTGACTGCCGCGCCGTACGTGGCGGCTACCAGGAGAACAAACAACACATATATATCTTACTCGCAACCTCTGCACGTGCTATGTGTTCCTTATACAACTGATAGGTAGCAGCAGCAGCGAGGAGGCTGCTGAGACGCCGTACTTCTTAGTACCAGAAGAACATCACATTCTAGGAGGTATGGCCGCTACGTTGCAGTGTCTCTCTTTCTCTCACCGTACGTAATATATACAGGTCACTAGCTACCAGGAGACCATGATACGAAAGGAGGTATTGCCAGGGCCCGTGTTATAAATGGGCGCCAATAAAAATCGAGTTACAAAGTGATAAACGTTAAATTTGTTATTTACACGCGTTCGTTCCCGCCCCTACACATTTGAACTGCAAATGTAAAAATAAACGGCAAAAGCGGAAATTGTTTTGCTCGCCTCGTGGCGCGCAGGTCGATAAGTTGCTGATCCCCCCCCCCCCNATAGGAAGGTTTAAATGTTTGCTGTTTGTGTCTTGTTGAATTCGTTGGTGTTGCTTTGGTGGCTTGTGTATGAGGGCAGTGTTGGTTGTTTTGATGTAAAAAGACAAGCGATGCCGAGTTCTGGAAAGGTGCTGAAAATGAATTCGAATAAAAAAAATTATTGTTAGGGCGCTATTACACGAGGTAACTTTGCAGCAAATAGTTGCTTGTGTCGCTGATTGACTGATTGATAGTTCAACTGTGAAGCAACTTCTCCTCCACTGTTGAGCGTCCACACAGAAAAAAATCTAATGTTGTGACAACATTATTAATGTTACTACAACAATATTTTTTTGTTATTTGTGAGTCATCAGTAAGTAACTAATGTTGCTGTTAAAGTAATGCTAGGTTATTAATGTTAATGTAACATTACTACAGTACAGTACTATTGTAACAACATTACCTATCTCCTTACTGTTCTGCCAACGGTGGTGTTTATGTTGCGGCAAAACCGATTTTGTGTTGAACTGATGTCAACATTCGTGTTAAAAACGTTCTTGCATTTTATTTGCTTTAAAAAAACATTCCCATGTAATATAAATTAAGTAATACAGGATGAATATAAAAGAATACCCCAACATTGAAGGTCTATAATATCGAAACCAAATCTTGATTGACCAATCAAATGAACAATGGAACCGTGAAGTTTGCTTACCATACATTCATAAATGTTCAATGTGACCAACACGAGTGGCCCGAACGACATGTACTCGATAATCAAACTCGTTCCACGCTCGTCAGCATGTCCGGTGTTACGGTTTGGATGGCGTCCGTAACTCTCGGTTTGAGGTGGTGAAGGGGTGGCGAGTTCCACGGTTCATTTCATTGGTCAATCAAGGTTGTAAGTTGTTTGGTTTTGATAGTATAGGCCTTCAAAGTTGGGGTATTCTTTTATACTCGTCCTGTATTATTTCGTCACAAAAATAAATATTACCAACGAAAAAAAAAAAACTACTGAGAGTGGATAGAACCTGCACCTAAACTTCGCGATGTTCGCCACACTATCGAACTCGACGTTCTAACCAGCTGAGCTATCTTAACACGTCTGATATATCTTCATATTATCGGTATTATTCACGGTTAATTCACACTTTTCTGAAGCCCTGCTAAAGTTCTACTTTTGGTTACCGATTACGTATCATTCCGCTACATGTAAACTTAAACACTACCATATGACTTATACATTTCAACTGTCAAATACTTTGTTTACTTTTTTCAGCTGTCCAAAGAAATGTGTCATATTTCGAAAACCATTTCGTACGAAAGTTCAGAATTTATGCCTATAACAATATTTAGGTCAGCTTTATGACTTTTGAACAATGTTTGAATTGGCGATAGTGCTTACGGTTATTATTCAACATTGTTAACGTATTTGTTATTCACGACATAGCACATTACACGTAACACGCGTTAATATTTTGCCACGATGTGTTTAACCATGTTACAACTGCGGGGGAAAGAACTGTAGATTTAACCTCTTGTTATTAATGTGTGTTGAGTTATTTCATTAAAATGAAGGACGGCCTCGGAATAAAAATTACAACGAAGGAACAACCAGTCCAACGAAAAGACACAGTAAATTCAAGCACGCAACTCGTGTCGCTTATCTTTTGAACGTATCAATGACAAACTTAAAAGATAGTGGTGAACATGCACACAAATAGGCCTACCGTAACTTTTATTCCTCTCATATTTCTATGAATTGGTACTTACTGTTTTCTAGGTTTATTTAATTATTTATTTTAATTTATTTGGCTGGGCTTAGTATTTTGTTGGGATTGTGACGAAAATTCAAATCACATAAACGTAAGCACATTACACAATTGTGTAATGTGCTTGACCAAATTTTCGATACCCCTTCTCCCTCTCCGATCTTCAGGATCGTTCTCTGTTGTCGACACTTCAAGTTTAGGCAGTACACTCTCGAGCGCATTATGTAGGTTAGGTATTCCTTGACCTATGTTAAGGTGGTGGGAATGGAGGTACGAGAGGGTTCAAAGGCTCATTCCTTTCGAAATAACCTTGATAAACTTGAGTCTGATATGAATATATTCTAAACAATGTTAGGAGCAGGTGCTTTATACATATTACACAAATAACAGAAAATTAATTTCCTTTAAAAAATAATATTGTTTTATTTTAATAACTACGAGTACAATCCCTTGGCAATGTTTACACAATACACCTCCGAATTTCCGTAACAGAGTCTGAAGATAAGGAAACTATTCTGTTTCTTGTTTATTAAGAGAGAATTTTTTTTTCTTGCTTGTATGTGTAAACAAGACAAGTGCACAGAACTAGACATATAGGCTACAAGAAATCTGCAAAAAAAATTACACTGTGATTCGTTTGTGTCAGGAGCTTGTTTTTCTATTTCCTTTTGTAACTAGAATTGGCAATGTTTGATTTCCGAATGAATTTTCACCATATCGCTTGTTTCATTGGGGAAATTCAGTCTTCTGTCCGATTTGTCTGTGGATATAAGAGGCTCGGCGTACCATCCATACCTGGAGAGAGAAATAACACATTAACGTTTAGAATTCGCTATACATTCGCTGGCCCTGGAAAGTTGTGAGCACGCATCAGGAAAACAGTGGCTGACGTACTAAGGACAGACGCCACTGCATAGTTTTTGGTGTTTATGTCGACATGTCGAAGTCAATGCTATGTTTGATTTCCATGATTCTTTGGCGTGATTTTTGATATAAAGAAAGTTAGTAACGAGATTCCCCCGGGCATTTAAAAGCATGGGTAGTTAATGATGGCATTTAATTAAGGTTATTGAGTAAAAAGATGAAAACTAAATAAAAACAAACGGATTTATGAAAGTTTGTTCCAGAGTGTAATGCTCTATGGGTCGGAAGTATGGGACGTTAATAAGAAGAAAAGAAAGGAGTTGTATGTCATACCTAGGAGCACCTATTTTTGAAGAAACTTAATTATAATTGGCTCACTCAGGTAGCAGACTGTCTCCACGCAAAGAGATATGGTCAATAGTCAAATGAAGACTGCGAGTATGCACATAGAATATTAATGTCTAGTCTCCGCGAAAATATTTTAGCGAGAAACAGGTGGTCCCGCGCTATACCTACTGAATGATCTCACACCAATCCAAATAAATAATGCCACTCGAAAGAGGATGAAGATAAAGAGACACTTCCAACACAGACAATATATCTGGTTTGGACACGATCATATAATGGAGACAGATGCTAAGATAGATCCCAGATAAAAAAAAGCTAGCTTAAAACTCGGCGGCGACAGACGTATAAATCCGAAATAGACAGTCCAAAACTTCCGTTCCAAGACAAACGAATTCATTATATTGATAAAGATTACCGCCTACCTGTCGCTTGAATTGCGCTGCAGTGTGTTTGAGATCTACGTCATTTTACAAAACTACTGAACGTGTTCCGAATATACCAATATACGAAAAGAAGAACACACTTCAGGGCGGCGTTCCAAAATGTTACTCCGAGAGTGGAGTAAAGTAATAGAGTAACAGCTGAGGAAAGCAAAAGTAAACGTGGTTTTGGAACGAGCATGACGTAAATAGCATACTGAAGTGAAGTGAAGAGATTTGGGCTGCTCTTAAAAGCAAGGTCTTGAGAGCCGAGTAAATAGCATACTGTGTTTAAAAATATGTACTGATTAAGCAACCAATGTAATTTCCAAAAAAAATTATTTTCCAGGAAATTTGTTACATATACATAAACAGCTTTACTTACCATAAGTTAATCATAAACATTACGTCTAAAAATACAACCTGTATACAAGTTTAACTTTTAAATATAAATGCGAATTTTATCACTTGTCATTGTAATTTTCCCGTGTGTGTCTGTAACCAGGATGTCCACTTTTCCTTTCAGTTCGTTTAATTCTACTAAACTTCCCGCTATTTTCAGCCTTCCCTTCGTTACTCACTGAAATATTGCGTGTAAATGTTTTACTTTGGCAAGATGCTCTGAGTAATTACTTTGCAGTTTTCGAGCACTGCCAAGAGCGAGTAAAACATTTACTCAAAGTGTTTTGGGAGAGCCAAAGAGAAAAATGTACTCGCAGAGTAACGTATTGGAACGCCGCCCAGACTACGAGGTCCAAATAACACTCTAAAGACATCACGAACATTAGAAATACTCTTCCCGAGCCCTTTAGCACAGCTTAAAACTTACACGCAGTACGACGAGAACATCGTGCCGGACGTAGCCGCTGGTCGGCGGGTTTTCTCGGGGATCTCCCGTTTCCCCCGCCCTTTCATTCCGGCGCTGCTCCAAACTCACCTCACTTCACCCTCATCGGTTCTCTAGACATCTATGTCAAGAGCCACCCAAATCACGAGAACATTGCACGCCAGGACACAGCCTTGCTGATAGGGGCGATGGGGCACTAGGCGCGCGTGTCAGTGTTGCCCTTATCGCACTCGCGCTTCTGTGCCTCGGACGCGCAAAACAACTCAAGTAGGCGATGCCTTTTAGGAAATAAAAAAATCATATAACTTCCGTGTTTCGCGTTGCCGTTTTCCGGCTTTAGAAGTCGTACGACGTCGGCACGGCAGCAGCAAGCGACACCCGCGAATGCCGACATTCTCTCTCGAGATTCCAACCCGGAGCCCCTCGCACATTGGCTTACCTGTGACTTTCCAGGACTACTTCTTTGTATTTTTCCTTCGGGCCGGCCTTGTAGGCTTCGTCGATCTCCTTCAAATAGGCTCGAAGCTCGTCTTCTTCAACCAGTTGGCTGGCGTATTTGGAGTAGAACTTCGGACAGAGAACCGGAGCTGAAACACAAACAGAAAACTAAAAGCAGCGTGTATGGGACTTTTGTGCACCCTAAACCCGAATACGCGAAATACTACTGTAGCAGTTTTATGACTGATTGACCACTTTTAAAGACCTGCTCAGGGTATAATTTTCTGCCCATTTGTATCTTCCCACAAAATCTAAAAATTTAAGCTCGGTTCACGATGAAAAACGTATGAATATAAGGTGTACGTATCGAAATGAATATAGGTATTCTTTATGGCACTGTTCATGATCAACGTGTACGTAAACAGTCCTAACGTACACGATTACTATGAACCATGCAATAAAGAAAACCTACCTCCAGTTCGATACGTACACTTAAAGTTATGCACATGTTTTAATCGTGAACCGAGATTAACAATATCGTTGACCAGAAGACTATATACACGTGTAACTGAGAAATCGTTAGGTACATATACATGCTACTTACATGCTAATATTTCAACTCGCGTGCGTAAAAGTAAGGTATAATTAATTGAAAAAGTTGTATGTCCACAAATTCTACTGGCCCTTTTTTATTACGTCGTTAAGACATGCGCCGGTTTTTTTATAACTGAATAGTTCTAATGCTAACTATTATTCAATTGAGTGCGCACAAATACGATACTTTGTCCCTTTTGTGTCGTTTTCTAGACTCAAATAAGCTTTGTTTCCGTGAGGCGGAGGAATAGCCTGAAAGTAGAAACTTCAGCAGGACTTCATAAAAGTTGGAAGTATAAATGTATTCACGGTAACTTCAAGATTTTCTGAAGCCCTGCTAAAGATCTACTTTCAGGGAGCCGATTATGTATCATTCCGCAGTATGTATACAAAACATTGCCATGTGACACCTGTCAAATGTTTTGTAAACAAACAGTGCCATGTGGGAACTGTCAAATATTTTGTTAACAGTGTCCATGTGGGAACTACCAAAATTTATTTTTGAAGAGAAACAATGCCATGCAAATCTTAACTGTCATATACTTTAATAAAATTCTCCAAATGTCTAAAAAATGCTAATCAATTTAGCAAAATATTGTAATACATACAAAAAGGTAGATTGAAGTATATATCGGAACTGTTAATTATATAATTTAATTAAAGTTTACTTATTATATTAAGATTTATTTACATAATTGGTATAAGGAAAAAGTTAAATTTTACATAATAAACTTTTGGAAGTAGCACTCAGGTTAAAGATTTCACTGTGATAAATGGGTACCATTTATTCTATTTTATCGCATATAAGTCGCACATTTTATTTAAAAAATTTTATTGAAAACCCGCACTAACGTTTCATTTAATACGAATTCACGGCCCGCTGCTCGATTTCCAAACTCTTCAGCGAACAAAATCACTTTCATTTTTAAACCTGCGGTNGTCATATACTTTAATAAAATTCTCCAAATGTCTAAAAAATGCTAATCAATTTAGCAAAATATTGTAATACATACAAGAAGGTAGATTGAAGTATATATCGGAACTGTTAATTATATAATTTAATTAAAGTTTACTTATTATATTAAGATTTATTTACATAATTGGTATAAGGAAAAAGTTAAATTTTACATAATAAACTTTTGGAAGTAGCACTCAGGTTAAAGATTTCACTGTGATAAATGGGTACCATTTATTCTATTTTATCGCATATAAGTCGCACATTTTATTTAAAAAATTTTATTGAAAACTCGGGGGCGACTTATAAGTGAGAAAAATTCCTCCAGCCCCGCACTAACGTTTCATTTACTACGAATTCACGGCCCGCGGCTCGATTTCCAAACTCTTCAGCGAACAAAATCACTTTCATTTTTAAACCTGCGGTGTATGTACATCGCTTTTCCGTCAAGAAACTGTCTCACTTCACTGCCACAACATCAAAACACTACGTGCGACGCAAAGACGATATAAGAGAAATACGTGTAAGCCAACGCTAATGTGCTGCTATCTCTTACGCTCCACAAAAAGCTTTCGAAAATAATCGATTATCAGTTATTGACCACAAATCGATTCCTTTTCATTCTTTTAAAATATGTTTTTCTGTTAAGGATTGCGAAGGGAATTACGTAACGGAAATATTCAAATGCCTTTCTATATTTTGCACGTTTATTTAAAACTTACAAAGATAAACTGCAGAAATAACAACGCTAATACCAAAATTACATCTTAACCTAGAATTATCTTATAAGTAGAAAGAATGTGTTACGTTAGTTTTATAACCGCAATTCAGCGTCTCCAATATCCAATATGGCGTGGTTATACTTCTGAAAACAACGTGCCCAAACGGACAAGATGGAGTGTATGAGTCCGCTGGACAGACACTGAAATTTATATAATTTCAATTAATAACAGTGAAATCTTTACCCATGAGTGCTACGTGAAAATGTAAATATATAGTTTAGCAATATTAACTTTACAATTACGGCATTAAATTTATACATATTAATATTTAACCTACGAACTATTTCTTTTCAGCTATAACCAACATGTCCCTTCAAAATCCGTTGTTAATTCGTACGGACTTTTAACAAATTATTATAATTTATTGAAAAAATATACTTAAAACTTAAAACAACCAATTTATATAGTGCTTCAGTGCTAAAAGCAAGACAAAACCTTTTTACATATACCATTTTTTTATAACCAATTCAACATGTAACTCCTAGGGTGATTTTTCAAAGGTTCTTTTCAAAAGTATCGAAGATACCGTGAATGGATTTATAACCATGAATGGACTATAAACAAAAGAACATACATAACTGACAGCACAGTCGAGCGCGTGATCTTGTCACACTCGAAGGGGTGACGGTGATGCAGTGGTTAGACTACTCGCCTCCCACCTGGGCGAAGCGGGTCCGATTCCAGGCGTGGTCGCTCCCAGATTTCCGCCTGTGGGAATCATGCCGGACGATGCCACTTCTCGGCGGGTCTTCTCGGGGATCTCCCGTTTTCCGCGCCCTTGCATTCGGGCGCTACTCCGTACCCACCTCGCTTCACCCTCATCGGCTCTCGAGACCTACGTGTTAAGAGCCACCCAAATCTCTCCGCTCGCTCCCCTCGACGAGGCGGAAGTGTTAGGCACGTCAATGACGGAGGCGGTCCTGTACCACATACCCAGCCTCTGCGGCCTGGAGGGAGATATGTAGGAGCGGCCCGGCTCCTGGCTAAGCACGAAGTCCAGTTTGAACGGAGGCCGCGACCTCAGGAACCTCCTGGCCGGCCTCTCCTCTACTGGCGTGGCCGTGAACTCCGACATCTTGTCCCGTCTGCCATCGATCAAACTCGCAGAGGGAAGATGGGCTAGAGTGCGCGTCCGAGATGCGCAGGAGTGGAGTGGAGAGATTTGGGATGCTCTTAAGGGCGTCGGCCCCCCAAAAAATTAATTATTTTATAATTGTACCAAACATTGTTCAGCTCGTACGCATTGTACGTTGTAGCCCGTGGGATAATTTTAGTTTGTAAATTTTTTCGGCTGTACAAATTGATATTATGGCTAGAAAAGAAGAATTTTGTTTTTGACATTAAAATTATTCAAAAAATATAAAGTGTAAAATTTTTTTTATTCGAGGAAAATATCATTACATACAAAGCGTACGAATTGAACAATGTTTTTAAAAATATATAAAATTATTAATTTCATGGGTTTTTAACATTGAGGTCTTGAGAGCAGATGAGGGTGGAGTGAAGTGAGGTATGGAGCAGCGCCGGAATGAAGGGGCGGGGCAAACGGGAGATCCCCGAGAAAACCCGCCGACCAGCAACATTTTCCAACACAATTCCCACATGCGAAAATCCGGCAGCGAACCCGCCGGGAATTGAACTTGGTTCGTCTACGTGGGAGGTGAGAAGTCCGACCACTACACCACCGCAACTCCTAAGATACACAGTAGCCACTCCGTGTCCCAACATTGGACTGCCTTTCTGCGAATACAGTTGTCAGAAACGACTTTTAATGCAATTAGATTAAATTAAAATTGGAAACAGTATTTTATTAATTAAAAGTGCGTATTTTGAAAATTAACAATCATGTTCATTAGTGTTGACCATGTGACTATGACAGTTGTTTTGTGTGGGGTAGTTTAATGTTTGGCACATGCATAGAGGACAATAAAAGGTCTTGTAGCACTGCACTTCACCAAGCTCGCTCTGATTTGTGTACATCGTAGAGCAGTGCTCTTCAATTAGCGACCTGCATACAACATGCGTGGCCTGCAGACAAATTTTTTATCAGCTATCAGTTTTGTAAATATATACGAATAAAATTTACTTAATTAATGTCAACTGTAACTATTACTAGCATAAAATTTGTAACATTACTGATGTATAGGATGGGACAGAATTCGACCAAAAAATGCTGTGAAGCGATTCCTTAAGCAAAATTAAGCGGGAAATATAAGGTCCTCGTAGCATCATGAGAGAACTATAAGGGGAAAGTTACATACTGTTTTTTCTTTATAAATGTCTTAATGTTCATGTTTTAGAAAATTTTTTTTTAAAAATATTTTATTCATAGGTTTTTGAGGTTTCTTTTTGAATTGTTCAAATGTATTTAAAGAAAATTTTCTATAAGACAATTTTGTGGCCTGATTATCTGAATACATTTTTTCATATCAAATGTAATAATGTATGANGGGGGGGGGGGGGGTCCCCTTCATTCACCACACATCTTTTACTATCTTCTAATTGTTTTCACCGTCTTCTGATGGTATTTTGGTTGAAACTTTTTCTCTGCAATATTATACAGTATTTAAATTTGAGTTTTGCTAAAACAGTATGTATGTGATGCAGGCTTTCGGACTGTAATCATTACACCTTTCATTTTCTATATTTAGATAAGCTTAGTTTACATAATTACATTAGTACACAGAATGCACAAGTACTTGCATGGCGGTACTCAAGGATACACGCACACAAAAAAAAGTAGGAGGAACGCATTTTCCACGTGGATGTGCAGTGCGTGACGTTTCGCTGGGCCATCTTCATCAGGTGGCGAATGGTGGCGTACTGTAGTCTGGCGAGCAGTGGTTGGCAAACAGTGAACCCAGCAGCCAGGAGGCTAACTAGGGCGAGGCACATGCGGCCTGCAGGTTGGATGCCCCTGCCCTGTACTCTCGGGATACAAGATCAAAGAAACAGAACTCCAGTCCAGGCTACACTGACCAAGGAGACCGAAAATAACTCGACAGAGCTCCTTGAAGAAATTATGAGGCTGTTCACAGTAAAGTGAGCACTTTTGAAAAATGTTAATGCTCATATCTGCATATGTTTTAACGGGCATGTGCCCAGCAAAGTTGGTAATGAGAGGGGAAGTAGTTCCATATCTTAATGTTGAGTTAAACATACCAGGTAAACTTTCGTGAATACTGGAATTATTTCTTTTGTTTTAATGCATGTAAGTGTAAGAATTATAAAATTTTGTCAAATAGTTACTTTTCTAACGATTTCACAGTTTCAATTGACAAATGCATTAATAAAGTGACCAGGCCACCCGACAATGTATTTCTCCAACATATGTAAAATTAATATTAAGTGCATATACAGGTAGAGCTTAAGCAGAGATATTGAAAGTTCTCAGTTTACCATATACAGCCTGTAACAAGCTTTACTTCATTCATTCCTAGGAGGGATGGGACGGTCACATTCAAGATTTGTCGAGTCCCTTCAATCCTGAGGATTCAAGGATTCGAGTATTCAAGGCAGGATTCAAGAAATATTCGACAAACAGGTTGTTAGCTCTCCTGACAGCATATTTCAATTACAGTGTAACCTTAATATATATGGACACCCATTTTTCGCAATGTGTGAAATCACAAAATTTTTATTAAATTTGATTTAGTTATTTTAAATTGTAAAATAAGCAAAAACTTTGCGAAAACACAAACTAATTGTCCAGACCGACATGTGAAGCAGTAAAAACGTAGTTAACTCTCGTTACCATGACCCCTGAAGTAGTGAACCGCCAACCCTTTTTGGGGAACTATGCAAAAAATTGATTTGAAAAGGTTTCTTCAAAAACATCCACTTTGAAGTAACAACCCTTTTCCTGGGAACCATTAAAGGTCTTGGAATAGAGAGTTTACTGTAGTTGATTAGAGCAATCAATCACGTAGCTTTGACTGAATCAATTTTTAGAATGTTAAGATTTCAAAATGTCATTCGTTTATATTTTCAGAAATTGTGTACAAAATGGATGTTAAAAAAAAGTTTTTGATATGTTAAAAATTGAGAATTTTTCATCTTTCATAATGTTACTATTGCAGTGTGCAAGTAATACAATGTAGTAAATATAAAGATAATACTGTGCTAATTTTTTGCTAACGTCCAGAACATCGGCAGAGAAAACGGAAATTTAAAAGCTTCAATAGGTTATTTCAACAGAACAAGCTTTTATGGGGAAAGCAGGAATACGCACTGAAGTTATTAAATAAAATATTTTTATATTATAACCCAAAAATTACTGTATGTAAATGAAGCAACGTAAATAAACTCAACCAGTTTTTATAAGTTGTAGGATATGAAATTTTTTCAGTCATACTTGTTGGGTTAATGCAAAATGGTGCATTCTACCAACATTTTGTATATCCTATCTTTAAACAAGCAGTCCTTTTTTATTTATAGTTGTACATTTGAAATAGGTTTCTCTTTTGCGTGGGAATCGCGCTGATAGTACACAATATATCTTGTAAATTATTACACATTCTTCCCTGTTCTCTTTTTATATGCATACACACTGTGTATATGGACTGGCAAGTATTTTTTTTCCCCAGCGAATTGGCAAATTTTAGCATATAAGTAGGGATGTCGCACTTGATTCCACGATTCCTGAGGAATCGTATAATCGAGTGTTGAAAGTCCAAGAATCGAAGCAACAAAAACCAATTACTTTAGTTATGCCAGTAAGTGAATATCTCTTGGAAAATTATTTTGTGTAAAAATACGAGATGCGGATATAATCTGAAAATAAAACTGTACTGGCAGTGTTCAAATTTACCATTTAGTATATTAGTATCTAGTATGTAGCTTCAGTTCAGTCGCGATTTGGTAGTTTTGTTTTTAGCAAGTTTCAATACATTCTAAAAACTAGGGGTGTGCGAGATCCCGAACTTCGACAAAAATTTTGAGAATTCATAACGATTTTCTTATCAGGCTATTATCAGGATATTTTCAGGAAAAATTTATGTTCACGTCTGTATGTGTTGTTCCAAATAAAATACAAGTCAGGTTTCGTGCGAGAAACTTTGTATACTCTCTTTATGTATGCGATTATGATTTGATGCATCAAATATTGCCGAGAAAGTTGACTGTTCCATTTATTCACAGATTTCAACAATTGTTTTATAAGATAAAAAATGTTTGTTATATATATTATGCAACGTTAACACTACGTATTTATTGCGAAAATTAACTAAAATTGGAAGTTACAGTAAACCGTGTGCACTGAATTTGTCTTATATGCGAGCGACATCTATAAGTCGCAAGTATCGATTGCTGGCCGATATGGGCTGCAAGTTTCGATATACATAACCTAAACATTCACATAAAAATAAGCTAGTGCACTATGAATGTTTAATTAGACTGCAAATGTTTGACGTAACTTTTTTACAGAGATCTAACATTGTGCTTTTTAATATGGGTTTGGTTAAAACGATTTGTAACACGCCAGCAAATTTTCTTTGTTTTTTGTCGAGAATGTATTAGTTTTTAATTGTGTGTTGTACTCACTCATCGCCGGGACGTTGACAAACTCCAAATGTAGCAAATTTGCTATGTGAAAAAATATAATTAATTTACTTAGCTACTTTTAATTTCGTTACCGATAGAGGAATTAGCTTTGTTAGTATACAGATTCGGTATGTTGCATTCATAACCTGCCTGATGATACTTGGCTGCGATTGCAGTTGCACTACGTGATTCAAAGCGTGTGTGTTCACGGACGTTAAAATTTCCACTGAAAGCTAATTTAAGTAAATTTGTGTCAATGTACACACATTCTACTACCAAAAATACTATTCTTGCAAACTTTTTAATAATTTCATGTGTTGGGGAACATTTATCATGTCAAGTGAGGTTTGGAATCATTTTCGAATCAACTATGTGGACGAAATAAGATATATATGTGCGTGTGTGTATGTATGTATACATTTTTTTTTTTTTTTTTCAATATTATCTTGTATGAATATGTTTCCACTGTTCATATTATATTATTAGTTAGCAATAGGCCTACTACTAATGTAGGCCTAGTTTAAATAATTATATTACACACCCTCCTATAAAGTATTTAGTTCTATAAAGTAATTGTCAGATTTTTGGAATCAGTGGTATCAGCATCAAGATCGAGAATCGAAAAAAAGTGGAATCGTTACATCCCTAATTTTAGGGTCACATTAACACAAATCAAACACCTCCATTTAATATCTTGCTTAACGAAAATTAACTGTACATGTATTTGCATTTGAAATATAAAAATTACAGACATTTGTACATATAATAGACCAAATAGTGAAAAATATCTAAATCTCTCCATAAAAACAAATAAAATTATGTCAATATTTCCACTGAAAACAGATGTCCATATCTATGGATTCGTTATTGTGACTGTGTACACCTCAACAATAGAAATATGTTAATGTATCTTGTTGGAATACATGTGTAAATAATTAAATTCAAGTGCCTTCAGTCTTTTTTGCTGAGAAAATAATTAAAAGTTCTGAAGCAAATTTCTACTATTTGAGTGAAATATATTTTAGTTATGTACACAAATGCAAAAAATATTAATCACTGTAAACTTATCAAGTTACGCTTGTCAAAGATTCCTAAAGCCCATAGATAATTATTTTTACAAATGCATTCATTATTGTGCAAGGGCATGTAAAACCAGCAGTGCTAGTTTTGCAATGTTATAAGAAAATAACAGACTGAAACCTTACTTGGCAGCATGTTCCTACCAGCAACAAACCAAGACAGCACTGAAGATGCAGGTAGGTCGTTTTTCAATTTTTGTTGTCCACGACATTTCACCTTGAATGACAGATCATTGTTTAGTTTGTGCATTCAGTCATAGAATCATCTTTAATGTTCTCAGTGTAGAAAAAAATTGTTGAGAGCAAGCCAATTTTTAGGTAACATTCAGATTCGAGAATATTTTGAAGAGTTTGACTGCATTTGGCCAAAATTAAAAAAGGATTCAACTCAACCCTAATAGTTCTGTAATGTGTATTAAAATAATTCGAGCACATGCTAGTGTAACTGTGATTTCAGCTTTGAAATAGTATTACCACTCGTAAGCTTAGTTTTGGGGTAAAAAAACACCAAGCAGCCAGATGGTGAGAGCGTAGTGCACAAACAGCGCACCAAATCGGCCAGAAAATAGCTATTCAAACTTGTGACGCAGTAGCGGGCGTGCAAACTACTCTCTTACAGCAGAGAAATGTTCTCATGTACGGCATCTATGGCCGAGCTCCAACACTTTTACATTTTACACGACCGGGATGGTTATTTTGTTTATAAATGTGAGTGAACAAATTATTGCACAAGTGAAAAGCTATTAATTTTTTGTTTTACTTCCTTAGAAACTAGGTTAAAATATTAAACTGTACTCCAATGTTGACAACTTTCTAAACATCTTTTGGGGTTTAAAAAATTTTAATGCCAATATTGCGTAAACCACGCACCACTTTATGAAGCAATTTTTTTGTGAAAATGTGTGATCTATACACTGCAAAATACTAACATTTTCACACATTTTTTGTGAGCTATGTTATTTTCCATGAGAAACTGTATTTCATGATTTTGCATGCTGCAAAAAACAGGCGTATATGCATAACCAATGTAAATAATGCTTTAACCAAGTGTATTTATTACCAGATTTTCACAGCAGACTGCTAGTGTCAGCCAGCAACAAAACTACAAGCCCTAGTGCATGGACAAGCAGAGTAATACAAGCTGCGCCATATTTACAACTATGTGCGTACACATGTCAAAGCATCAACTTCGGATCAGGGGTGGACTGGAGGGCAAGATCTTGCCCACACACGGCTGAATTTAGACAAACACTTTTTAAGAAAAAGGAATGCCAGCATGTACGAGGGTTGGCATAGAATTAAACCCTCGACAATGGCTTTAGTTTATCCGCATTACTGCTTTCAAGCAGATTCTAGAGAGACCCATTCTGTAGTTCCGCTTAACAGGCAAGACGTCTTATCACATCTAAATTGGCTCATTAAATATTTTTTTTAAATATGCTCCCTAAAGTAAAAGCAATTAATATTGCTCTTTCTGATAACACTGTCATAAAGACACCATTAAAGTTATTCTTGTAATTTTATTTACATTCAGGATTATATTATTTGAGACTTAACATGTTTTGGGTTCCACCAGCATTTGTGGTAGAACCTAAAATTTAATTTTATTGCAGAATAAGTTTTCAAACGTCAGATAAGCAGGAATAGAAGATTCAACTAGTGGCAGCTGGGACAGGAATAAATGGGACTATCTATATAAATCAAAGAAACATTTCATTTTTTATTTAATAATTTTTATTTATTTCCAGAGATTTTTCAATCAATATCACAGTTAAGGTGCCTCCTCTAGCAGCACCAACTTTCAATTCTAACTGCCATGTCTCACCAGGACAGAGCACAAATACTTTGAAATGCAAGCTTCCCAAAATCCAACTTTCAACATGGCACAGAAAACTAGTCAGTCACAAAAACATCCTTCAACCATCTTTTATCCATGCACACGCACATACACACACGTTAATATTTGCCATGATCGAATCACAGCAATTACTGGAAGGCTTGAAACAAAATCATCAATACGAACCCTCGTGCCGCCACTTGCTATATACTCGATGCTACCACTAAGCAATTTAAAAAAAAAACAAACTTTTTAAGTAGTGGAGACTCTGAAGCTACAAAACTAACCAGTCTCACATTAATACACATCCACAGGCCTTTCATTTGAACAAAGCTACAATTCCCTTAAATACTGCCTCCGCAGCACTCGCTAACATCTTGCTCAAATAAGCTTTTTGGATAAAAATACAATCACAATATTGCAGCCAATTAGAAAAGAATTATGTGCATCACGAAACAGTAACTTGGTATTTTGACAAGAACAAACAAAAAAAACTATTAAGGTTATAGAGTTTAATCTTGCCAAAGTCCCGGTTAATCAGATGGTTAAATTTTACATCCTACAGAAAGCCAATGTAAGGTCTTTCTTGAAGAATAGCCAAAAGACACAAAGACAAATAATAAGGGAAATAAATTTTTACACTAGCTGTGCATATTTTGTAATATTTTATGGATAGACAAACATTCCACGTTTCCACCCATTCTAACTGGCTTATGATACTACAAGTACCGATACTACAAAGACAAAATGCCATCACTGCTCATCTCCGCACCCAGTCGACGCAATATCGCAAGCAAAGTTTTCCTCCCCACAGATTCAATATGAACACAACTGGAAATCAAAAAACTGCCACCAATATCAATCGCGCACTCGCATCTTTAACTTAAAAACTAGAGATTTACATCAGTTTTGTGCTGGCCTGCATGGATATCTAGTGAGAAATACCTGTCCATTAAAAAATAGTAAAACAATTATTAATACAACCACTACTCTTACAATGCAAAAAATTCATATTTCACATTAATAATTCAGGCTCGTGAACAATCTTATGAAAAAAATTTCATAACGCACACTTTATGCAATACTAAAACATTGGAATTAACTACTAAGATTTTCTTCAATAAACTTACACACATTCAAAACTAACAAGAGCATGAATTTTCATGAACAAATCTCTCGAAGATATCCATCCCAGCCAGCTCACATGGACAATCCAGAGAATGTGCTTTCCTTTTTTTTTTACATCAGTCTCGCTATGCACATCCACAATATCGCATTGCATTACACGTAATTCGTACAAACGTAAAAAAAAAGAACCACCGCTAGATTACAAACAAGAAAAACGACATATCCAAACATACAAAAAAAGCCACAATCGTGAAGACTCAAAGTCCTCAAAATCTGCCACATCTAACAATATTTTGTTTAAAAAAAAATGTTCGTGTATTTGGTGGACGATTATTTACAAGTCAATAACGTTATCAGGTACTTTGAAGAGTTGTGTAGGGCCACGACTAGCCACTGGCGGAGGCCACTAGTGGCTCCGAGATGACCGGGGGCTGCTGGGAGCGGCGGCGACGCAGGAGAGCAGAGTCCTCCGGGGGCGACAGACCCGGGCTGGTCGACACCTCGTGCAACATGTCCAGGTTCATGCTAAAGTGCTGCAGCACAACCCGCTTCACCGCCATTGCACTCTCCGCAAACGCAGACAACTCTCGAGCGCTGTTGTTCCTGAGACATCACACACACACCACACTTAACTCCACCTCAACTATTGCAGCCAGTCTCACCATCTAACACTCCATTAAATGAGTACATTAATATGTATACAGTCAACTCCCATTTCACCAGGGACAGGTTTATCGGGTTGCAGCTTAACAGCGCAGCCACTAATTGTCAAACATACAACAGCTGTTGCTGCCACCAGTTTACAATCGCCGTGTCTTTTCGTTTATGTATCCATTCGCCATCAACTGGTGTCAAAAATAGGCTTTAATGTGGCGAGTCAGCGCGTCCAGGAGGTGCTGCTACGCATGGCAATCGGTTAACTGCTTTCGTGGCGCTGCATTTGTAAACTGAGCTTGGTGGACATGTGTAGGGTCGTTCGTACGTTATTTTAAACAAAGAAACACTGATATGTTTCTGGGTGTAGTTCGGGATATGGATAACAGATAGCGTGGAAGGACATGTTGTAACAGATGGCACGTCTGTACCTCACAAGATAGCAGCACATGGTTGAATAGTGGAAACTTTATTTTTTAGTTACATTTGGATACGGATCGTTTTATTGTGCATTTCATTTTTAACACCTATACACTACTATTTAATCACAAAGTTTTGTTTATAAAACTAAAATCTGCTGTTTTATGACCACGTAAAATAAAATGTATTAATTAATCTACGAATTCTTTCTTATCCGCGTATTTTCTGCTTTCTGATGTGTGTCGGCACTGCTCTCAGAATAGCCAACGTAATGTTAACTTTTGTTCGTTCGTGCATCAGTTGATACAGGATTTTGTAAATGGCACGTTGTTTGTTTTGAATACTTCAAGTTTCCACTCGCCGACTGTCAGAATGTGGCCTCCTTATATGAAATGAACTATATTAATAACCTATGTACATGCTGTTAATTTCTAGGCAGCATTCAAGTGAAGCAGTAGTTTGCTTTTTTAATAAAAAAATTTGGATACTATATTTAAACAAGTTTTAAAAGTGAATATACGTGAAACTTTGAAGTATTAGGAATTGAAGGAAATTGTCAGACAGCACATTTTTATTCGTAATAAATTATTTCAGGACTAAAAGAAGTCTGCTCATCCAAAAGGTGAGATCTGGTAGTTTACAGTAGTTCGTACACGCAAGAGCCATTAACCGTGGTACCAAGCGTGACTGGATGGCAAAAAAATCACATCGTAAATATATTTGTTTACAAATATATGTGTACAGTATGTAAAGTAACAATTCCCCCCCAAATTGCTTTAACCGCGAATATTGATTGTCCGTGAACCCTTGGCCAGTCGTTAAACCAGAAAATCGGGAGTTTACTGTAATTAACCCTAAAAAAATAAACACGAGTACAAGAAAGTACTCTGAAGTAGATACTTTCACGCTAGCACAAATAGAGTGAAACCTCAATATAAAGCGCACACATTTGAGACATCAAAGATGCTGCTAGTGCTCACCTGCGTATGTTGTGCGGAGTAGCAAGTGGGCGTGCGGACACACCCTGCTGCAACCAAGGATGTGCCAGCACGCTTTCAGCCGAGAGACGCAGCCGTGCGTCCTTCACCAGCAGCCTGCCAATCAGGTCCTTGGCCTCGTCAGAGATGTGGGACCAGTCCTGCTCTGGAAAGTCGTAACGGCCATCCTGGATGCTGCTGAATAGCAGCTCCTACACACGACAAACCTTCAACTATCAGACTTGTCTGTTCACCCACCCTAGTATGCTGATGAATTAATATTGTTATCACAGGAAGTTATTAAAGGCATGTGGAATATTGTAAGAAATGCAGGTATCTAGTCATGTCTGCATGCTATGCACATTAAAGTTCGTCGCATTCTGCCAACTGCACCAGCATTTCTGCTCGTTAATGTTGCTCATCGCAATTTAAATGCTACAGGTAGCCCAAATGTGGTTAACACTAAGTGGTGCCAACATTACAGACCAAAAGTTAAACCTTTTTAAAAAGCCAGAAATAGCAAGGGAAACCACGAAAGAGCAAGCACAAAGTGGGCAGTCAATACTAAAAGTGGCAACTACGAGTACACCTCGCTCACCTGGCAGTGGTGACAGTTGTCGCCGCGGTCCCAGCCACAATTGAGGCCACAGCTGCCGTAGAAGGGAGGGTAGCCACACAGCAGGATATACATGATGACCCCGAGGGACCAGAGATCACACCGCTTGTCATAGAAGTTGGCCTCCCCCACAAACGCCTCCACGACCTCCGGTGCCATGAACTCCGCACTACCCACCTACACATAACACACCATACCCATCACAACTCTCCAACACACCACCATGCTGAAACAACTAACTACACATATCAACATTTACTGCTGTAGGTATTATAACATAGCATTATATTTGTAATGAAAGTAACTCTGGGAAGTGCCCCTTATTTACAAATTTAAAAATCCTTATGCAATATTGCAAAGTACTACAATCAGTATTAATAAGCAAATACAGATAAAGCTTTAGGGGTGTGCAAAGCTTCGAAAATTCGAAGTTGAATCAAAGACTTCTTTCCTTAAGTCTTTGGACTTAACCAAAAACTTAGAAGTTTCGATTTTATTTTTCTTATAATCAATAGGATTGGCAAATTTCTATATTTTGTGATTTTAGCCCATTTTACACACACAAAACTATTTAAGTTCACCTGTAATATAACTGAATACCATAACTACAATCTCCATGAAGAATTATATTAACTGAAATTTGAATTTACAGCAATGCATCGCGAAATATTTAAACAATTTTATAATTAAAAAAAAGAAAAAATCACACCTCAACGCTAAAAATCTTAATAAATTTTCACATGCAAATTTAATTCGAATGTACTTATTTATCTCTCAACGAAAGCAGTGTTTAATGTTGTTGTTAAACAGGAATGATGGCACTAACGTTACAGTTCCAGGCAAAATGACTGCAGTTGTTCCAGATGGAATACAATACACTATAATTATTTCCCACAGCAACTAATTTTAATTGCTGCAATATAATATTACGAAACTTACAAATAGATACATTTGAGAGTTCAAAGGTACTTGCTATTAGCTCAGCATACTGTTTTATATACAGGGAAACCTTTTTGAGTTCCTGTTTACGTCGATTTCCCATATCAGATTATTTTGGATGGTCCCAACAAATATCCTATAAATACAATGTTAAAAAACCAGCTTACTGCCATAAATCATTCATTTACCTGCATCCATTGATCAGATATTGTGTCCGAAAACCAAAATCGTTTATCTGTGAAATAACTATCTTAAAACTGGTACTACCAAAATTCAGTATGTAGTGCCAAGAGAAGGAAAACGCACACGTCCTAACTTCAAATGCTAGTGTACACAACTAGTTGTCGTGAAACGTTGCAATTAACCACCATTTGTTTTAAATAACTCACGTCGAAAAACAGGTATAACATATTAATTGCAGGCACTTTTTTGTTTCAAGTCGGCCCACAAAAATTTTTGCTAATAAAACGTGCATGAATAATGGTTGTGGTATGGACCAGAACCAAACATTAAAATGGTCGGAACGGATTTGAACTTTACTCTGGTTCCACAAAGGGAACTTAATAATTTTTAGGTCCGTACGATAAATAACCATGTAAATTACAAGCATTAAAGGGGCACAGTATGTTGTCACTGGCTAATTCTGTTAAGATAAAATTACGCTAGTAACTTTTTTTATGAGTAATGCAGTGATTTCAACTGTTGCACAAGATGACTAGGGTTGTCAACTTAGCAGACTTTCTGTATTTATCGTGCTTTCTAACATGTATGATAAAAGCAAAAACCTAACCATTATTATGGCAGTTTATCTTTGAAAGTTTTAAACAAACTTGCAAAATATAGAAAGGCATTTGAATATTTCCGTTACATAACTCCCTTCGCAACCTTAGCAGAAAAAGAAATTTTAAAATAATCAAGTGAAATAAAGAATTGATACTGACAATTGATTATTCTCTAAAGCTTTCTGTGGAATGTACAGAGATAGCAGCACATTAGTGTTGGTTCTTGGGTACCAAATGATAGCCTTGACTAACAGGTCTCTCTCTTGTATCGTCTTTGCACCGCATGTAATGTTTTGATGTGGCAGTGAAGTGTGGCAGAGTTTCACGATTGAAAAGCGAAGTACCTACACCACAGGCTTCAAAATGAAAGTGATTTTGTTCGCTGAAGAGTTAGTGCGAGGCTGGAGGAAGCAGTTCATTTTTCTTGATTATAGGTCCCACCCCTAGTTCTCAATAAATTTATTTTAATAAAATGTGAGACTTCTATGCAATAAAATACGGTAATGTCATTGTCATAAGCTATTTACTTTTTTATTTTTACTAAATTTTGTATACTTTTAGATTTATTTTACATAAATCTATTGTTACTAAATTTTCACCATTCGTGATCCTTTCAATCATAATTACTATGTCTGAAATACATATTAAAATTATTGAAAATTAATAATCTCTTATGCTCTCTTCTATCCCAGTTTACTTTTACTCCACCTTCTCAAGGTAGTGTACAAGGTTTAATGCCCAGGTGCTCAGGTTGTGAAACCTGCACATTACGTGTCCATTTTATTCACTTGGAACAAAGATGCATAGAAGTTTATGTGCATAAATTGCAAGCATGTTGTCTATACCAGGCAGTTAAATATATTTTGATATTGGTAGGTAGGGTGAAGAATTGGGGCATTCCCGGGGAAAAAGTCTAAAAATGTTTTGGCTTCTACGAATATTTGCGACTCGTCACATCAGCATATTTCTGAATGCAATTTGAAACTGTAATTCATTTTATACAGCTGAAAAGCTGTGATACAGTAAAAAAAATTAAGGAATTCAATACCCACTAACACAAAAAACATTTACACAAAAAACTCTACAAACCATCCCTCATTAACGATGTGTCTACTGGGACATAGCAACCAGTATTGTGACTTGACAAAAAAACACTATACAAAATTTATAGGATCGTTTTTAGAGTTGAACAATGTCTTATGGTTAACTGTGTTGATTTCCTTCCAGTTTCTAAAAACTGAACAATTAGTTTTGAAATAAAATTAGCAGTAACAAATTAATTTAAGAACATGCTATTCATCTTTATACATTACGTACAGTGATTGCTATAAATTGTGGTACAAGAGAAACATTTTTACCACCATGAACGCCATGCACTTTTTTTCTTCCTTAATCACAGTTGGCAATAGAGGAACTTATTCAGTTAAGTGACATTACAATACGTTGAGTTAGCATTTTACATTCACTGCCTGGTATCATTTTGAGTCTTTATGCAATGGACTAATGTTGAATGCAACGCAATCGCATTGCAGCCTTAAAAAATGCAATAACAATGCCAAAGAGGGCCAGGACAGGCACTAACCGGTGTCAGCAGCTGCGGAGTGGCGAGTGGGGAGGAGAGTTCTGCGTTGAACTTTATGCCTGAGCTGAGGTCGAAGTCGCAGATCTTGACCGGGCTCAGCTTGTCCGGGTGCACGCACAGGATGTTCTCTGGCTTGAGGTCCCTGTGGGCTATGCCTGCAACAGTCCATTTCCCCATCACTACATGGTTACATTAAATAAACCCTACAATACCACATGTCCACTCAAAACGACACTTGCTTATTTGGTGATAGTGGAATCATGCGAGAATAAACTATAGAATGTGCACACAATTGGTGGTACTATTGAAAAGTCGCCACTACATGCATATGAACAGTACATGGAAAAATAAGATAAAATAATGAATTTAAAAAGTTTTTCAAGAGAATATGGTAGTTTCAACTGAGGCGAGTCTCTACATTCATAAATCACGTTTTACTGCACGTGAAGGCATCAAAGAAAATTTTACAAATTAATATTTCGATTTTTATTTGACAACCATTCACCAATTTCATTCCTGCATATGGAAAATCACATCAAAAATTTTTTTTTACCGACCTCTCAAAAAGTGGGAGGAGAAAAATTCTCTCTGTATCCTAAGCTAAAGCCTAAACAAGGCTAACATATCCACAGCCCATTCTGGGTTAAAAACTGTACAAACAGCAATGGAGGTCCATAACAACAATCCAGTATCTATCTTTGTTGCCTGTGCAGAGTTTACATTTGGAACATTGCAGTCTCAAAAATTTCACCAAAATACAATAGTTTTCAATGACCTATGCATGGTTCACATCAAGCATTACCTATAATCAGAGAATCTATCTTATGAAGCTTCAATCTTCTCCCACACAAGGTACAGTAGAAATTTGATGCATAGCAAATGAAGGGACGATCTTTATACTGTACTGAACCAGCATTTAACACTATCGCATCTACCAGCGGTTACAATATTGCACATTACTACATTTTATAATGAAAAAAAGTTAGTGAACTTTATACACAATGAGATAATATATGCAGTGTGATGTTCGGACAAATGATTGTTAAATTTTACATTCTGGCAAGAAGAATTTACTTTCAGCTAAAGTAAAAAGTTAAGCACAATATAAATGTATAAATTTTATAACAGTATTGATGGATCAATGTCCCACTGCTCTACTGACTTTAGTCTTGCAACTTTGATGTCTCAAAACATTTCAATTATGCAATAATATACTAGATATGTTTTGCAATTTTGAATATCCTAGACAGACAAAACATCTTGGCAGAGTTCCCTCAAAGTGCAGCCCCCACAAACATCTGGTCTGCGACATCAAGGGCATGACCAGCACTATGCACATTTCTCTCCCCTCTTTGCTATGTTCACACTGCTT
>NQII01001951.1:184004-217429 GCA_002778355.1 Clitarchus hookeri | reverse complement strand
TGGCATAGCAAACACAAGTGAGCGAAGTGCAAACTCACCCTTGAGGTGCAGGAACTGGAGAGCGCTGGCGAGGTCCCTCACTATCTGACTGGCCTCGCGCTCAGAGAAGTGTACTTGCTGCTCTATACGTGTCAGCAGGGGTCCACCATCCACCTTCTCAAACACCAGGTAGAACCTGCGACACACACATCACACTCCGTCCTTACTAGAAGCACACTTAGGGCAAGAACACATGAACCCCTGAAATTACAGGTTTCCAGCTATGAGGCATGGACTTGTTGCATGGGAAATAATGTTTGAATAACACTATACATGAATCAAAGGTAATCTCAGACTTTTTTTATAATACGTCACATATAAACAAACAGCATGCTAATTAAGCAAATAGTGGGGTTCAGATACTGCTCCCCATCACCAATGTGTCACTCTTTACCTACAAATGACCCAATAAAAAACCTTATATGTGGGAATGCAAAAATCTTATGACTGGGAAGTTTCTATCGTGAGGTCATATTTTCAATTTTTTTTTTGTTTATGCCATTATATTTCACCTGTTGAACAATCTTCTCCTTCCTTTAGTCTGTGCATCAACTATTGAAGAGTTAGGGTCAGGCGAGGTAATTTTAGATTTGGGGTAGTTGTAAACAGTCAGTAAATTTTTGTATTGAGTCCGTAAATACTGACTACATTGTCAAAAATTAATTTCTTTGACTTCCCACCAAAACTACAGTATATCTTTGGATCCTGCTTGAAGTTTGTAAGTTACTATTTGTGTTTGAATTTTTATGCAAGAAAATGTTTGCTAAACTATTTTGCGAGCCTTGGAAGAAAACTATTTTGAAGAGAAATTGAGCTGATGCTGTATAAAAACAATAGCAAGGTAAATGGAACAAACTATTTATAATGTTATGTTAAAAGGATTCACAAGATAGACTGAAGTTATATCCAATTTACATTTGCTCCACAAAGTTATCCTTGTGGGGTAAATGCAAACATCTTTTTCTGGCCATAATTTAATGTAATTTAGTTAATTTGCATAAACTATAGAAACAGACTTTTTATAATGTTGCAGATGCCCAGAATATAATGTAAAGAAAACACCTGGTGCGCGTGTGTTGCGTGCGTGTAGGAGAAATATTTTTCACATCCATTTTATAAGCTTGACCAAGGAAAAACGTAAACTTGCCGATACAAGAAATAATAGTGTGAACATTTACAACTACCATATTTTTTGCTTATTTCAAGGCAGCAAGAAAATAATTTCCAATTACCCCAATTGTGATGGGGTAGTTAAAGCTATTTAATACCAATATTTAATCAACTTTTAATAGTCAACATTACAAGAAAGGTTATAATAACCATCATTAATAATAATTCCAATTTACAGCAAACCATAATTTTTTGTAAATTAAAATATTTCTCAAGTCATTCATATATTGTTTACAATTATACCACCTGACCCTATCTAAAGCTGTGTTCGCAATTTATTTCCACAGGTTAAGAGACCAACTTTGTGGTGGCATGGATTCGGATTTGAGATGCAGATACTTTAAAGATGTCCATTATGGATTCAGATACAGCCCAAAAACAGGATTTGATTCATCCCTAAATTATAGTGAATTTCCCAAACGTGTTCACAAAAAAATAGCTTCCCCTCACCGATTACAAAGATCACACGATTTGAAATTTGACTACCCTTATAACTATAGGATGGATGATTTTGAGGCAGGACCTATGTATACACCCACCCCTAATCCACCAAGAACACTTCCGTTAAATTACAAATCTGACGTGTACGCACCTATCCTCGTCCTCAAAAAACTCAATCAGCTGGATGATGTTGGGGTGTCCTTGGCAGTAGTGGAACGTCTCCACCTCCTTGAAGACGCGACTACGACTGTGGCTCGGCGTCTTGTCTATCACCTTGACGGCGTACTCCAGATCCGTCCAGATGTTGACGCACGTCTGCACAGAGGCATACGCCCCGACACCCAGCACCTCGCCAGTCAGCCGGTACAGGTCTGCACACAAAACAACACCCTTCGTTAAGGAGAGCAGCAGGTTACATTATTTATTGAAGTTTTTCTGTTAAATAAATTTGCAGACAATTTATAGCCATCTTTTTTTCCAGCTAGAAAATATCCTTTTTCACAAATTTCCAATATATTTACCAATGGTTTAAGACAATAGATTTTACCCTGTGAAAAAGGTCCAACTGATAAATTTTGTATATAAAACGATCTATTTGAGCGTTACTGTAAAGATAAATCTGTACACACTTTCAACTAATTTTCTGTTAATTTTAGGAACAAATTATTTATAAGTAGGCCTACTTTTCTAGGAAATAAACATATCTACCCATTATTACACCTGCCGCTACCATACCAGTCGCACCACCTACGACTTATACGGGATTGCAGTTTAAAACTCGTGGCCTGAACAGAACACATGCCTACCCACTGTGGCAAAAAGACAGTGAAAGAAGTGCACCAGAGTTAATAAAAAGGCAGAATAAAAATATAAAAAATTAGAATCAAATAATGTTGACTGGATTTATAATATTTTCCAGAACAAATACAAAATTCAAGGAGTTCCAATTAGTTGCCACATACGAATTATGGCAATAAAATTAGTAAGATTTCTTAGATCCCAATAGTTTCATAAATTGGTTAAATTTTAAGAAAAATGCATAACATAACTTAAAATATCATGGAAAAGTAATATATATATATAAAATATGTGTTTCCATATATGACCAATTCCTGTATTTATAATTTATCAAAAGTGATTATCCATAGGCTATTCACGGTAAAGTGAGCACTTTTCAAAACCCTCTCATTCGGAATAATAATCAATTAATATCTTCTATTTTAACCTTGGACGTTAACTTCAGAGTGCGGTGGAACACACGCACTGTGTTTACATGGCAATATTTACTTTAAAAAAAAGGGTGGTTCAAGGATAAAAAATAGCTGAAAGCAACTAGGATCTCAAAAATTCTCACTTTACAGCGAACAGCCTATAGGTTACTGGTTTCCGTGTAGTGTAATTAATGATAAATAAGAAAAATAATTTATCAGTTTCTCAGGGCAAGTCTCCTGGAACCCAGCAGGGGTGAATGCCGAAGTGAAAGAGGGGAGGATCTCCCAGGAGGGCTGGGCACAAGGCTCATGATAGCGTGACCTTGGAACGGCGGAACGAGCTGGGGGAAAAAAAAAATGCCGAGACAACAGGAAGTGGCAGCGCCTGCCGGGCGGGGAGATGTAACCGGCAGCGCTGCCTGGGTGAGAAAGTAAGAGTGCACAGTGGCGGCTCGGCGTTCCGCCTGCCTGCACCGCGAGGGGAGAAACCCGGATCTACCACCGCCCGTGTGCCCACGCCAAGGGGACAAAGACAATGGGAGCTGGCCGACAGACAGAGGCACGGTACTACACCACCACGCATCCTTTCAAACACTCCCCACTACGGACTTTTACACTTTCCTGTACTTCAGATGCATTTTCTGTTGTAAAATTTAACCCTACTACAGTTTTAACATATCCTGATTCCTCACTTTCCATGCACTTTAAGTGACAAAAACTTTGGAGTAATCAATTTCTATAATATAAAATAAACATGCCATTCCTAAAAACCTGGCAAAACCAGACCCTGGATATGTAGAAGAAACGTCTAATAAACATACGTATTCTGCAAAACTAGCAAGGAACTTCGTTAATTTGTGAACAGAGATATTCGAAACGTTAAAATAAATTCTATTCTATGCACAAAATCGGGATGTATAAGTTNCGTTAATTTGTGAACAGAGATATTCGAAACGTTAAAATAAATTCTATTCTATGCACAAAATCGGGATGTATAAGTTTACGTTATGTGAACTGGAAAAATAACATTTGGCTATGTTATATTGAGAGCATAGGCATATATTGAATCAAGTGGTGCTCATCCACATTTTAACAAATTCTTCATGTACACGAAGTTCACAATGTTAATCCTAAAATAACTTTGCTATAGTGTTGAAATACCTACATTTTTAAGCATGTTGACAATAAGCACGTAAACTCCGCACACAAGTTATTTTTTTTAATTAGCTCCTTAAGGGGGGGGGGCTTGAGGGAGGAAGGTTACACTATGTAAGTGCTCTAGTGCACCGCTATACACCTATGCCCCTGGAAGGCTGTCCGCCTAGGGAGAGGCTCCAAATCCTACTGCCTGCTCTCTTTTTCTGGACATAGGACCTCGTACTCTAAGGAGTACCTTGGAAGCAGGACGACACGAGACTGGAGCCGTTCCTCTTCTTCCTGCGACGCTTCCTGCGTGCCTCCTCCTTGCGCTGCTGGACATCGTCTGTCTTATCGCACAGCACCGCCAACACTTCGCCTGCAACACACCACACACACACTCTAATCCACAACACACCACTCTGCCAGTACTTCTATACAATCCACTGCTAACATTTTTTAATAAACAAGTATCGGTGTTACGTCTGGCCATAAGGAAACATTACGACGGGCCTTACCAAAACTCAATACAATTTTCAAGAAACTGAATTTCTCAAAAATTATGTGCGACATTAGGATATTACACACGACTGTCAGTGGATTAAACTACAGATATCACTTTCCTTAAGGGCAATGTAGGAAAGCTGTAAAAAAAAAAAAGTCCATCTGGACCATTTTCACCTATTGTGGTGAATTTAAACATTTTCTATTGCTCAATTTGCAAGTCAGGAAAGTCTCCAGTAAATTCTATGTTTGTTCATACACACACATATCTCAGTAAATAAAAATGTCCAGCTCTTTAGGCTTAATTCTTTAATATATTTCATAAAAGCATTGTTAAATTAGTTACCTTACATTGTCATAGCTAAATTTTTTTTGGAAAAACTATAATTATGGAGTTGGCTACGAAACAGGACAGTAATAATGAAAGGTATATAAAATGCAGGAGTGATTCCCGCCAGAGAAGTTGTGAGACTAAAGAGATGGCTGTAATTTTATTTATTTATTTTCCATCAATACAGTTAGTAAACTTTTGTAATTGTACAATGCATTTCACCCCATTGAGCAGGGACCTAGGTAGGGATATATTACAATTCACATACTAATAGTTACTGTAGTTAGTGAATGAGACAAATTATAGATCAACACTGGACGGATTACAGACAGAATGCACTCAAAGAGTGGTTAATTCGGCCTTTGATCGTGACATCCTCGAGAGCAATCCGCTGTCAAGTAGACATTTTCGCCACCCTCGAGCTACAACGCCAGTTCCGCACCCTGCGCGTAGCGGCGACGGCGCACTTGATGCGCGTGGCAATGTCTCCCTTATCGCTTCTGGGCGTCACGCGCGGAAATTACTCCAGGATGTTCAAAGTCTGGTCTCGCCATCAAATCTATCTACAAAATTGTCAGGTGACTACGGAACAGGCTGCAAAATGGTGGCCGTCGCTTAATGCAGTTGCGTTGAAATAGCTTCAGATTTAAATTTCCACATACGAGTGTGAAAGACCGTGTGTAGCATCACAACTGGTGGCCACGTGATCCTAGCGAAAAATTAAGATCCTGTATGACAGACATCATCCTTAATTTTATAAAGTGTTCTACTCTTTATAAATGGCACAGCTAGGCAAGTAGCCGTTATGAAGCATCGGGAGTTTTTTTTTTTAAAGTAGGTACGTTACGAATATATGAATGTTTCATATTTGACTTTTGAAAAACTTGCCTAGTTGACATTTCGCGACCGTGCTTGCGAGACCTGTCGCGATTTAGAAATTCGTTACTGTGTACGAAAACTGCTAGAAAACATTTTAAAATGTTGCCAAAACTTACAGCGTCAAGGGNTTTAGAAATTCGTTACTGTGTACGAAAACTGCTAGAAAACATTTTAAAATGTTGCCAAAACTTACAGCGTCAAGGGGTAAACCAGTTTCAACATTCACTGGCGATACTTTTAGCAGAATTTCTAACGAAGACAGTCGATTCTAGCAAGCTTCATGCCTGGCGGAATGATTATTATTATACTTGATATGGCATGAACTGGGTACATCACCTTGCGCATTTCATGTACGATTACCAATTCCCTTACGCTCGTCCAGTATAACTTTCCTGGAGCAATAACAAATTATTCATGAAGTTTTTTTTTTTTCACAGAAAAATTGCCGACTGTAAATCATTCTACTCTTTCCACCAATATACCTACGGTATAATTAACTTCACTTTAAAAGCTGAACGCAAACTCTACATATGACATTAAAAAAAAATTAATTATTATTTTAGGGTCTGCAGTACTAGAAGTACCATTCGTACTTGCAAGGCTCTCTTTAACTAAGATATATTTTAAGGCACATAAAGTTTGCCAAATTGAACTGCGTAGCTTAAATTCCTTACATATTAACCCATATTTCAATAGATGTGTCAAAATATTTCAAAACACGCAGTATGTATTCCTAATAGCGTGCTACTACATACAATAAGAATAAAGTAATTTTTTGAGACGCACAAATAGCAAATTCCATTACCATTAACACAAATACAAGGACAGCAGAATTCCCTCCCATAAAGGTCTGCCAAAAAAACCCATTCTGAGAGAAGTCAATAACAGGTTTTCCTTGACAATAATTATATATACCGAACTACATAATCACATTTAGTCTATGCACTGTTACAATTTAATGTTACAAGCCATCTTAAAAAAAAGTTTCAGCAAAACTACCACAATTACATTTTTCAGCATCTTGAATTCTCGTGTTCTCTTTTCTTAAATTGCTGAAATTACGCCCAATACTACGTTTACCACAGGGAAACAACCAACAGTGATTATTCCAAACGAAATGACGCTGTATTTGATTACGCTCCAACGCTATAAACAATCAACACTACCGTGTGTTTGTAAATCTAAAACACGTGTCGCCATCTATGGTGGAGGCAAAAAAAATTGCTCCCAAATGAAACGTTACATTAGTCCATACCCCTCGCATATTTATATTTACTTATGCAAGCTGCACGAAAGATACTATCGTCACAAGTTGTATCCTTGGCGTCATCTCACACAAATCAAAATACAGGACATTTACGAACAAAATTTAATACGAGATGCCGCGAGCTATGGATCGTTAAAATAACCTCGTAACAGAAATTCCGAAATTACTACTTCTAAATGACGTAACGGTTTCGAGATTTGACTAAAAAACGTAAAAATAATGCAACCTGCGAGGTAGAGTCGCGCAAAATCCGGGTATTGCGTATCCCTGAAAACACCGGCAAGACAGCCGCCATTTTAAAGTGGACACTCGNGAGTCGCGCAAAATCCGGGTATTGCGTATCCCTGAAAACACCGGCAAGACAGCCGCCATTTTAAAGTGGACACTCGTATGTAAATCCAAACAGTCGATCGCGTGCATTAACCCTTTTGTAACCATTACCTATTTAACAATTACCAATTCCAAACCTTCATAAGTGAACACTAATTAATAACACATGTAGTAATACCGTAATGCCTTACCAAGTAAACAAATACCAATGATACGTAACGAACCACTCAATACTTTCATTATCCTACTCGGAAGTAACAATTATTAAAATTCACTGAATAATCAATTAATAAAAAGTACTTCAAAATTAATTATAGAAATAATACACGAACAGCAAAAGAGTACTTCATAAACTTTGATACGTGCATTACTTACATCCTATATCAGATGAGCTAATTGTCAAATAATGCAACAATATGCAATTCGTGCACAATTTACATACATGTAATTATTGAGCTTTAAAAGCTTATACTAAAAACCCTACTGTCCTAACATACACATAAGAGGTTTATTAAGCGGACTAGAAAATATGTAAAATCAGAAATCCACCGAACAGACTTCGGCATCGGCTGTGTACAGGGAGGCCGCTCACGACGAACAAAGGAACAAAATGTCGCCACTCGGTACTTACAGCTTTCAGCTTCAGAGCCTTGTACTTCTTCCAAGATCTTCTCAACCATCTCGACGCGCTTCAGGAATATTGCAAGATAATATCCCAGAGCTTCAACAAGACCCCGACGGAAAACACACGAACAAACTCCTTTCAGATATTACCCCGCTCTAACCCATCCGCCTCACGTCTCCTGCCGCCTCCTTTGATGTTCTTTCTCCGACTGGTCTGCTGTCGCTACGTACGACTCGGTAATAACCCCGGCACCAAAGAGTTTCACGCGCACGCCCGTAGAGATACACCACTCGTACCGAGGGTTGCCGTGCCAAGAAGTGGTGGGGCGAGCGTTAGCGAAGTAAGGGGAAGGCGACTGCTGTGCTGTGCGGAGGCCAAGCCACAGTCACGCGTTGAGATAAGGAAACGGTAGTCTAATCACGCCTCTAAATTTAACCGCGGCGTGACATTTCATAAATCTGCAATGCAATTTTTATTTGGAATGTGTTATATCCCTCTTGAGTATGATCGATCTAGAATATGCTATACATATATAGGCTGTTCACAGTTAAGTGAGCACTTTTGAGGCCGTAGTTACTTTTTCCTTTCAGCCATTTTTTTTTTCCTTTAACCACATTTTGAAATAAATATTGCCGTGTAAGTAATAAACACAATGTGTATATTCCACCCCACTCGGAATGCAACGTCTAAGACTAAAATAAATTTGGGGGCTTTCAAAAGTGCTCACTTTAACGTGAATAGCCTATACATATTTGTAATATAAAGCTGCCACCTACCTGAACCGCGAACAGACTAGCTGAAGTTCAGTGGAACACATTTTTCTATTTCCCGCTGTAGTGTTTACATTTTTGAGGGTGAAGATGACTAAAACATGTGTTCTCACAATCATTTTCAGATATGAAAACTCGTGGGAAAGCATAGGAACGTACATCACGCATTTATCTTTATTTCTACCCCAGGAAATGACAGTCACCGTTGAAAGTCCCATAGAGGCGACGAAGAATGTGACAGACGTGATTGGATCACCTTTCCAGACCTTAGACGCGCAAAATGCTTCCTTGTAGTAGGCGGTAACATTGAATATGCAACGTAAGTTAACATAAATAGGGAGTTAATTAATGTAATATAGGCCTACCACTGAGCAAAGACATGCCTGAGGGCCTACTAGCTGATCTCTGCAAATTGTTTACCAGGGATTATTTCATTAAGTGCCCAGTTAACAGCAACCAAGTGCCAAGAAATATAAATTTTGAGTGTTTTTATAATTTTGTGATATTACGTGAAATACTTTTCTTAAGAAAGAGTAGAAAATTAAATTACAAAACTAAATGGATTTATTGCGATTTTAAGTTTGCAACTTTTGCAATACAAATTTTAAAATTTTGTATAATTAACATACAATAAAATACTAGACCTCAAAGAAATTTCTTCGCGGTGTTTCTGTGACTTTAACAAGCAGTTAGCTGAACTCAAAAGTGTTCCTATAACTATTTATATATTTGTTTAGCGGAGTATTTAAGATTAAATTGCTTTTGCTTATAACTGTACTTAAAATATATATTTTAAAATAAATTTGGCTTTTTATGGGATTTCTTTATATTAAATTTACGGGCGTACCGAAAAAAAAATGGGAGAGGGTCTTTTGGGGTTACCCCTCCGAAATTTTAGGTGTTTTTAAAATTTAATTTGTTTTGCAGAAAATACTTGAAACCCCTTCCTACAGCAATATTCTTCCAGCTAGCGCAGATGTGCATTCCAGTGACAAACGTACGTGCGTGCGTGCGTGCAACGTCAAGTACAGATAATTGCAAAATGAAAAAAAAAAAATTCTAACGACAATGTATGTAACTTGCTAAGGAGTTTTTAAGTGTGTCAGAAAGCAGAATGACTGGCAGTTCCCGCGTGGCGTGATGCAGAAGGAAACACAAATATTATAGTTCATTCTCGGTTATTGCCAATTTTTTTGAAACCCTGGTAATGGTCTAATTCCATGGTATTCCTCCGCATCATGCAAACAAAGCTTAACCAAGTTAAGGGTTTTAGTCTACTCAAGTTAGGAACAAAACGAGATTTCTCATGGGACAGTTCGGCATAGNGCTTAACCAAGTTAAGGGTTTTAGTCTACTCAAGTTAGGAACAAAACGAGATTTCTCATGGGACAGTTCGGCATAGGGAAAATTTCCGCCGCTAGGTGCGCAGTGTTCCAAAAGGTAACTTTTTAAACTACGTGAATAATAATAGATAAAAATTGTGCTTAGTAACGAAGTTATTTTAGTGTATTAATATTATTCATAAGAACTATTGCTTACTATGCATNGCTTAACCAAGTTAAGGGTTTTAGTCTACTCAAGTTAGGAACAAAACGAGATTTCTCATGGGACAGTTCGGCATAGTGAAAATTTCCGCCGCTAGGTGCGCAGTGTTCCAAAAGGTAACTTTTTAAACTACGTGAATAATAATATNGTTCCAAAAGGTAACTTTTTAAACTACGTGAATAATAATATATAAAAATTGTGCTTAGTAACGAAGTTATTTTAGTGTATTAATATTATTCATAAGAACTATTGCTTACTATGCATTACTAACACGCCTATCTCAACACTCTTTAATTCGTATTTCGTATTGTTAAGTGTCGTTGGTCCACGCCGCTGTCGTTGGCCCGCCCCGCGCGAGCAAACGAAGAGGACAGAGAGTCTTTATATGATAGCGGCGGCAGCGAGGCAAAGGGATTGTTTTGAGTGAACAGATGAGCGAGCGATACATCGGTGGCAGCGTATCTGTTACAGAAAGCGAGTCCACGCGATAATTCTTACCGCAGCTCCCGCCTCACTGACCCTGAGAAGCTAATATTTCTTCATTTATCACGCAGGGATGGCGTCGTCATCACCGTTACCGTTCCCAGAACATTTTGGATTGCCGAGAACGTTCTAGACGGCACCTACCTCAAGTATAAATACCACGTGCGTGCCTCTGATAGGACGCTCAGACTGGTAAATGACAGATGTTTCACTGTTTGTAGCATTGAGAAAAAATGTAATTATTGAATTTAGTTTTTTTATTTTTATTAAGACTTCCATCCCTTACGAACCCCTCAGTCATTCTGTAACACTGGTGCCAGAAGTGGAATGGAGGCAATTATTTATTAATCAATTGTAAATAAAGGTAAAATATAGGCAAGTAGTTAGTGATTTTAAAACAAATTAATTAATTGTAATAGATGAGGGTGAAAATAATTAAGACTGTTTTGTACAGCAGATGCAGTGAATGTTAACAAGGAAAATATCTGCAGAACTAGAAGCACTGCGAGCATTGGTTGAGGAGCTAGGAAGCCAGATGGTTAGTGTGAGCGCAAATGTAAATAGCTTGAAAGAAGATGTAGATATCCAAGTTAGTAGAGTAAGTGAGACTCTAAATACACAAAATTCGTTATGTAAAAGAAAGTGTGAATGAAACTGTTAATAACCAAATCAGTTCACTAATAGTAAGTGTAAACGAGAATGAAAATAGCCAGATAACTAATGTGGGTGATTTAGTAGATAAGAAAAGACACTTAATGATAATGTTGACAGGAAAATTGACTCTGTTAATGAGAATGTAGACAGGAAAATAGAAGGCATTAGCGAGCTAGTAAACACGAGAATTGGTCATGTGAATGAAATAGTTAACAGTGTCGATGGAAGGATGGACAGTGTTGAGAACGAAATTAGTGCAATAAGGAAGGAATGGCAGGAATTTCTGCAGCAGCGAAATTCTACTACTACTACATCGGCAGCCGAGAAAAGTGAAGAGGCAGTGCAAGACGAAACCAATACAGCAACCTCGGAGGAGAGCAAGAAGATCTGCGGAACTGGTGCCGCGCAGCCGGCATTGGGGAAGAAGGTCTCAATTAAGCCAACCCCTGACGATGGCCAGACTTCATGGCGGGAGTACGAACACCAGTTCGAAATAGTCGCTACTCGTAATGGCTGGACAAACGAACAGCGGGCTTGCTACCTCGCCGCAGTACTGAGAGGCCCCGCACTTAGCATACTACAATCTCTGCCAGAGCTAATATCGCCTGGAGTACCCCACACTGGTGGGGTACTACATTTCGGCGACCGGTACCTGCGACATGCCCACCATGCCCAGCTGCAAAGCCGCACCTAGTGACCAGGGGAGCCACTGCAGGCTATAGCAAGACATCGTGCGGCTCTCCCACCTATCGACGAGGCGCGCGACACCACAGCAGTCGGCTTCTTCGTCGATGCCACAGCCGACACAGAGGTACGGCAAGCGGTACATCTGGCTGCACCCCACAACATGCAGGATGCCCTGGTCCGAGCACTGGAGGTGGAGTCAGCAAGACAGGGGCTGCACCCCGACGACCGGTACTGGCAGTGACGCTGAACGAAGACGACATCAAGAAGACTGAAGGAGATGCAGACGTTTATGAGAGACCTCGCTTCCAGGGTCCGTGCTACAGAGCTTCGCCGCCCCCACCCAAACGGAGAGAGTGTTGATCATGTGGACAGCTGGGGCACCTGAGAGCTTATTGCCCACAACAGAAGCTGCAGCCAGTAAAGAGACAGCGTGGTGAAGAACAAATGGCCTTGAGGAGCGCGTGCAAGCACTTACGTGAAGGAATTTGTGATCTCCGTGCATATGCCTAACTGAGACACCACATCGACGAGTTGATGCTGCAAGCTGTACACCTCACAAAGCAGTTGGAAAATGCACATGAAGACCTGCGAGTGCTGTCCAGAAGCCCTGTGCATACTGTGCCATATAAAAGCGAAAGGTGCTGATGGCATGGAGCATATGATGTAATGGACCCCTCAGTAGTGGCTCTGAGGATAGTAGTCCCATGAAGGAAGTGGTTCTGGGGGCAAAGAACCAGTTGTGTGAACTCGAGAAAGTGAGTAAGGCAGTCGACAGGAGCTACCAGCGCTGTAGGGTACGTCGGACGAGAATCCAGCCACAACCTGCAGTATCCACCACAAGTGTCAGCACTTTTCAGATTAGTAGACATGGTCTAAAGGAATTCTGGAGTTGCTTCATTTTTTCAAACCTGTAATGAAAGGATTAGTCCTTATGTAAGACACAAATACCATATAGTGACAGGATGAAAACCCTGTATGAGAGGAGAATGTCGGGCAGGGTTTTTCAAGGACAACTGGCGTGGCTGTACAACCCATAGAGAGTAAAAGGGTACTCGAATCTACAGAAATGTTGGGAAGGCTCCTACAGGATTCTGAAGAAGATTAATGATGTGATCTTTTGGATTTGTCGTCAAGGCTCTTGGGCGGAGCCGAAGGTTGTCCACATTGACCGACTGGCACTCTACGAAGGTCCGGACGTTGCAGAGTCTGTTCGAGATGAACAGACTTGAGGAGGGAGCAGGGTTATGTGTCGCTGGTTCACGCCGCTGATGTTGGCCCACTCCACGAGAGCACGCGAAGAGGAGGATAGAGAGTCGTTATGGCAGCGAGGCAAAGGGATTGTTTTGAATAAACAGGCGAGCTATAGGCCGGTAGGCGCGTATCTGTTACAGAAAGCGAGCCGACACGATAATTCTTATCGCAGCTCGCGCCTTGCTGAGAAGATAATATTTGTTCATTTATCATGCAGGAATAGCATCGTCATCACCATTACTTTTGCTAGAACATCTTGGATTGCCAAGAACATTCTAGACGGTACCTGACTACACCAAGGCCGTCGGCTACAATACTTATGACAAAATTGGGTGAGTCGGTGTGAGATTAATGTAAGGATAAATTTATAATACAGTATGAGTATAAAAGAATTCCCCAACTTTGAAGATATATAATATCAAAACTAAACAACCTACAACCTTGATTGGCCAGTCAAATGAACCGTGGGACCATGAAGATTGTTTACAATACATTCATAAATGTTCAATTTGACTACCATGAGCTGCCCGAACGACATCTACGCGATAATCAAACTCGTTCCACACTCTTGTCAGCATGTCCGNATTTGACTACCATGAGCTGCCCGAACGACATCTACGCGATAATCAAACTCGTTCCACACTCTTGTCAGCATGTCCGGTACGGTTTGGATGGCGTTCGTAACGCTCAGTTTGAGTTGGTGAGGGGGAAGCGAGCTCGCATTCGACATGTCAATATGAAGGGAACTGTCTGATGTTTCATTCATGTGCCGAGAGATGACACTGGGAGCGTCTGTCGTCGCACTATGAGCATGTGTGTGTTAGTCCGCATTACGATGGCGACGAAACAATAGAAGACGTTCTATGTTATTCAGTTTGCTAAATGTGAATCGGTTACAATTGTTCAGCGTGAATTCCGTCGCAAATACGGACATCGTCCTCCCGATAGGTGAAGTATCGTATATTGGTTTCGTCAGTTCCGTGGCAGCCAATCTTTGCAAAGGCAAAAGTTCCGGGCGGCCGCGTGTGTCCGAAGACAATGTGCAATGGATTCAACAAGCGTTCGTTCGATGTGCGAGAAAATCAACTTGACAAGCTAGTCGGGAAATGCAAATCCCTCAATCGACGGTATGGACAGTGTTGCGAAAGCGTTTGCTGTACAAACCATACAGGTTACAGCTTGTACAGGCTATTACCGAAAGGGATAAAGAACTGAGACGTGATTTCTGCGCGTTCGTTTTTGCCCAGAACGAGGTAAACGATGCCTTAAATGTCTAAGCTGGTTTTTAGAGATGAAGCGACGTTCCATACAAATGATAAGGTGAACTAGCACAACGTGCGGATATGGGGTCAGGAGCCTCCACATGAAACCAACGAACACGAGCGCGCTTCCCCCAAAGTGAACGTGTTTTGCGCTGTATCCAAATACACTGTTTTCGGCCCTTTCTTTTTTCATGAGCCCACTGTTACTGGAATTCCTTATTTGGACATGCTTACAGAGTGGTTGTTTCCTCAGTTAGAAGAGGCGGCGGAGGACTTCATTTTCCAGCAGGGTGGTGCGCTGCCCCATTGATACCTAGTTGTTCGCGGATACCGGAACGAGGGGGTACATAAAGGATCAAGTGTTTCGTCCACCATTGCCAGCTAACATTGACGACCTCAAAACGATAATTACGGACGCCATCCAAACCGTAACACCGGATATGCTGACAAGAGTGTGAAACGAGTTTGATTATCGCGTAGATGTCATTCGGGTCGCTCATAGTGGTCACATTGAACATTTATGAATGTATGGTATGCAAACTTCACAGTTCCGCGGTTCATTTGTTTGGACAACCAAGGTTATAGGTTGTTTGGTTTTGATATTACAGACCTTCAAAGTTGGGGTATTCTTTTATATTCATCCCGTATATATTTTTTTAGAAGTAGGGGAAGTTACTGTAAGTATCACTCACTTCATTTAATCCTCTTGATAATTATTTATACGTAAAAATTTTGTTTCAAAAATTAGTTACGTCATTGATTTATAAAAAAATTATTTTGCAATGGTTTATTATGTATGTAATTTTCAGAATTATAAGATCAATTATTCTGTTATTTATTACGACATATTTAGATGATTATGAGTATGTTATGGGGACAAACAAACTAACAAGGTATCGTATTATTATAACATTTTATAGTTATTAGCAATTTTTCTAAAATGCACTAAAAGATTTGTAGTATTCCATGTAGAGTGATTTGCGACTTTTNTTTATAGTTATTAGCAATTTTTCTAAAATGCACTAAAAGATTTGTAGTATTCCATGTAGAGTGATTTGCGACTTTTCATCAAAACATTTAATAAACAATAAATAAATTGTTTTTTAATAGCACAATACTTGTTTCTAGACATACTAAGCCATATTATATCCAATATTTTAACTAATGCTAAGTAGATGTGGTTTAAAATGTACGAATTCCTTTTTGTTTGTATATAATCCATTTTATTTATTATCCTAATTTTGTTATTCAAACACATACATAAATATGTTCATACATGCCCACTACATACAGTACGTATGTATATAAGATATTATTCTTAATTTCATGAATTGTAACTCATTTTATAATGCAATAATACATATAACTCTGCTGAATTAAGTTAAATGAGGCTACTATTAAAAAATACTGTAATAAGAAATCTCTTCTGAAAAATTAAAATATTTATTGTACGTTAGCTTGCAAGGTCAACATAGGTAATACACATATGCCAACAACAAAGAATTTTGCCAGTGTAGTTAATTGCAGATAAAGAATAACAACTACTCCCACCTTTGTTGGTCCTGACTAAACCCGTATCATAGTTGTAGTGCACAAAACTTTGCTGCTATTTATTTAATAATTGGGTTGATAATGGGCCTGTTAACAAGAAAACACGTTAAAGAAGTGAACTAAGTTTTGGGTTCATAGTCTGAAACGAGGCACATTCGTAATGTTACTCCGCTGTCAGTGAAGCGTTGCTCCGTGTCGATATCCGAAAACTTGGTGGCGTAGGCCCGCGTCCATCGTCTGCTCTTGGTCGGTATGTCTCAGGCCGCTGAAGCTGCTAGCTTACACTATAACAGTTCCGAAATAGCAGCAACTAATGCCGAAAACGAATATAACCAAATCGAAAATCCTTCTATGACAATTTCAAAACTAGGCATTTTAACATTGAAAACATAATCATATTGCATTAAATTCTATGCAATATGAAACATACAAGTGCTTACAATAACCAGTTACCAAAAAAATTAATAAATATAAATATATGCTTCTACTTCCATATTAAAAGGATTGTATTATTTTTACTCCGCAAACTAAAAATGAAAATAAGTTAACTGAATCAAAAGAAGTTGAGAGACCTAGCTGCTAACAGTGGAACCTCCCACACTCTGGTGGCGAATGCTGGAATCAAAGATGACAAGCCTACAGCAGCTGACTGGCGGCAGGCACGGGAATTAAAGATGGAGGACATAAAAATAAGGAACTTAGCACACTTTGGTGGCGGGCACGGGAATCAAAGATGACCGCCTACAGCAGGCGACTGGTGGTGGGAATTAAAGATTGCTGCCTACAGCACACTACATCGATGTTGATAGAGGATGCGAAAAGCAAGAGAGGGAGTAAACGGGTGGGAGACAAGAGCAAGAAAATAAAGGAGGTTGGAAGGAATATNGCCTAAGGTCCCAAGAGATTGAATGGATGAGAGATGATGGACCAGTCATGGAAGACGCGAAAATCAATAGAGAGAGGAAAGGCGTGAGTGACAAGAGATAAAATAAAGGAGGCTGGAAGAAATATGAGAAAACCCCAAGGTATAGAATAAGCCAGATAGAGAGAGAGAGAATGGTTATGGGAGAGAGAGGCGGGAAGGAATGCCAGAGCATGAAAAAACAGAAGAGGAATGCAAGAACATGAAGAGATTGGAAGAAGGAATGATAGAGCAGAAGGGAAAAAATGGAAATTCCGAGGGAAAACAAAGGAAATCCAAGATGGCCACCACTATTGACAAGGAATGACAGAGCAGGAAGTTTCGGCGTAACATCATCCAAGATGGCCGCCATGGCGCCGCGGCACCGCAGCCAGCAGCCAGGTGGCGGTGATCATACTATTTATAACTACTCATCAGCACTCTCATCGCTTCTACGCGCAACGTACTGAACTGGCGTGCAGTCTTGCCGTCGATGACGCGCCTCTATGAGACTTTCAGCGGAGACCCTACAATCTTATGACGTAATAATAAAAATAAAGGTTTGATGCACATCCATATTCCTTTTTTCATGTTCTGTACCGGAATGTTCATACCTAATAATGACAGTGAAAACACCCGTTTGAGCCATTTCCACTATCACAAAAACATGCTTAAGAGAGAAATGGAGAAACTGAAAAACGTATACAGTCGCGTAACGTTTTTTAAAATGCTATTCGTAAGCAGACCTCACTCAGACACGTTGGACGGTTTTTTAATTAAACGTTTTCCGCTGGAGCTCTGCGCGCCGTTCGGCGGCCTGCCTATGCGGCCACCTCAAGTTTTAGAGCATGCCTAGGCAGTTTCCTTAAAGGAGGAACATCACAAATTGGTGCCTGCATTGCAGTTATTTCTGTTTGACTTCCAAGGCGTATTAATATTTTCCCACTGCAGCAAATCTAACTTGTGAGGAAATCAGCTAGAGCAAGTGCATGTCGAAGCCTTTGAAAGTAGCCTGGTCGCATGTTGAGTCTCAACAACCGAGTATAACCTTTGTGTGGTGTGAAATTTTTACTAATGGAGTCAGTGGCGTGACCGTAAATTTCTTAAAATGGCAGGAGGGGGGTTACAAAAAACTGTAAGGAACAGAAGAAGGTTACACCAGCATTAGCAGTACTCATGAATGTGTTAATCAAAAAAACACAGTACTACCATTGAGTCAAGATATATATCTTTACTCAATGTTACTACACGTTAAGAAAAAGACCCAAACTTCGTTGGGAGAAAGGTCAATAAATTTTTCCCGCGTCGTATAGTAAATATAAAAAATATAATTGTATTTAATAAAAGTAATAAAGCCGATTATACTAAAACATCCCTCCCACACATTAACAGACATTTTTGATTTGATGGAGGAAAAAGGAAAGAGACTACTGTGTAGTAAATCAATTAAATGTATTTTTAATTAGCTTATGTCTGCACTCGTTGTAATTTTTATGATGTAACTTTTATAAGGCNTAAATCAATTAAATGTATTTTTAATTAGCTTATGTCTGCACTCGTTGTAATTTTTATGATGTAACTTTTATAAGGCATTGCTTCGACCTCTGCACTGTTTCCCTTCCCTATACCACGTATTGTATATCTAGACAATGTCCTAATGATTGTATAACCTGAAGAAGAAAAATTGCAATATAATAAAANATACCACGTATTGTATATCTAGACAATGTCCTAATGATTGTATAACCTGAAGAAGAAAAATTGCAATATAATAAAATGCATTATAGTTTCCTGCAATTACATAGTTTATCACATAATTAAAGATTTATTAATAACCCCAGTATTAATCGTATTAATCGTTGACAACCTCAGGCGCGAAAGCCGCAGCTTTGCATCACTGGAGCAAGCTCTTCAGCGCTGAGGTAGTACAAGCCCCGTGAGGGGCCCTTGTCCATCCAGTTGTCTTGCATTTGAAACGTGGCAGAAAAGAGAAGCTAACCCCCTCCCCCCGCCTCACCCATAAAATTGTCTTCCTGAGCCTAGCTCGCTTCGAAGGCGCGAAAGGAAGAGAAAGGATGGGGTTTTANGCTCGCCTCCCACCAAGGCGAAGCGGGTTCAATCCCCGGCCGGGTCACTCCCGGATTTTCGCAAGTGGGAATCGTGGCGGACGATGCCGCTTGTGGGCGGGTTTTCTCGGGGATTGCCCGTCTCCCCCGCCCTTACATTCCGGAGCTGCTCCATTCTCACCTCATTTCACCCTAATCGGCTCTCAAGACCTGGATGTTAAGAGCCGTTTGGATGGAGTAATGCAAAATGTTGTGTGGGAAAGCCCAACCTGCAGGTCCTTGTCCATGTTAGCGAGACTTTGATAAGCCCTGACGCTACGCCAATGAACGGTTTCTTTTCCTAGGGAGCGGGCGGCTACAGCAGCATCTTCCAGCGGAAAAGCTGGTAGACTGTCTCCTGGAGCTATAAGTAGCAGCCCCTTGGGGCGCCAAGCCAACGACCTGGCTCACAGGAAAAACACAGCTGTCTTCCGGGAGTCTGGAACATCCTTCGTCGACAGGATGAGGGAAAATAGCTTCACGTTCACACAACTGCACTTCTTTAAGGTGGCAGGTCGCCTGGGCAGGCCGCCGAACGTAGCTTCACGTTCACACAACTGCACTTCTTTAAGGTGGCAGGTCGCCTGGGCAGGCCGCCGAACGGTGCGCAGAGCTCCAGCGGAAAACGTTTAGTTAAAAAACCGTCCAACGTGGCTGAGTGAGGTCTGCTTACGAATAGCATTTTAAAAAACGATACGCGTCTGCATACGTTTTTCAGTTCCTCCATTTCTCTCTTAAGCATGTTTTTGTGATAGTGAAAATGGCTCAAACTGGTGTTTTCATTGTCATTTTTAGGTATAAAAATTCCGGTACGAAACATTTAAAAAGGAATATGGACGTGCATCAAGCCTTTATTTTTATTATTACGTCATAAAATGGTAGGGTCTCCGCTGAAAGTCTCGTAGAGGCGCGTTATCGACGGCAAGACTGCACGCCAGTTCAGTGCTTTGCGCGTAGAGGCGACGAGAGAGTTATGCATGTCACGGTCGCCCCTAGCGCTCCCACGCTTTTAGGCCTCAGACGTGCAAAATTCCTTCAGCCAGGTGGCCACCTTAAAGGGGTAGTAACGATTCCATCTTCGATTTTTGTTACAAATCTTCGAAAAGAAAATTTATAACCAGACACAAAAAAAATCGAAGCTAGACATAACGTNCTTCGATTTTTGTTACAAATCTTCGAAAAGAAAATTTATAACCAGACACAAAAAAAATCGAAGCTAGACATAACGTAGAGGACTACTCAACAATTTTTTTTATATTTGTACAGTTTGAACTATACCTGTACTTTCCCATGTGGGATTGACACGATTAAATAATTATGTAATATTTTATTACAGTTACAGATGGGGAACTAATCATGTAAGAAAAATAAATTGGATTTCGAAATAATTGTTAAGATGTTCCCTATACCCTGACTAGCTTGATTTTTAGATATTGACTCTGAAAATTAAGTTATGGAGGAAAATACGTAAATTCCAAGATGGCAAGGATACTTCCCCTTTAAGGAGGATCAGAGACTGCCTTCCAGGATTTATAATTTTTTAGCCGTAAGTTCCATTAANAAGGATACTTCCCCTTTAAGGAGGATCAGAGACTGCCTTCCAGGATTTATAATTTTTTAGCCGTAAGTTCCATTAAGAATCTGAAATTTTTGGCATGTCACAGCATACATGATAGATTCTCAAGCTTTATAAAAATATTACAACTTTACTGCCTTTATTCATTTGTGACTTGGGATTTCCGGCAAGAAATCATTTAAATGTGGTTTNCAAAATATTACAACTTTACTGCCTTTATTCATTTGTGACTTGGGATTTCCGGCAAGAAATCATTTAAATGTGGTTTTTTTGTGTCACAAAGTCACCCCAGCGTGTCACAAAGTCACCCCCGCTTACGGTAATAACGGAAAACGAGATTACTTAGTTACGTAGCTATTTTATATTTGATTTATGATTATTGCAAAGATTTTGTTTTTTAACGTACAAAATAGAGAAAATCTGGTACACGTGCGACACAAGCGGTTATAGGCTTTTCGTGGTAAACTAAGCACTTTAGAAAGCCCTCTCAAGTGGAATAATATTCAATAAATGTATTTTATTGTAGCCTTAGACGTTAACTTCCTAGCGCAATTGAATATACAAACTGTGTTTATTACTCATACGGCAATACTTATTTTAAAAGGTGGTTAAAGGATAAGAAATGGCTGATACGAAAAAGTAACAAGGGCCTCAAAAGTACTCACTTTACCGTGAACAGCCTATACCTTGTAGCGAAAGATTTTTAGTTGCAAAAAAAAAAAGCATTGAGCTTCGCAACCTGAGTATAATAAACCTTAATCGACTATAGAAAATTACATCAAATAGACACAGCACCGCATTCGTGCGTACTCAGTGGAATAATATTTTGCACAAGAACTATTTCTTACTAGGCATTACCAACCCACCTATTTTATTCATTTTTTAAATTCATGTTGATTATAAATGAACATAGATAAAATATAACTAAAAGTTAAATTTTATAAAAAAAAAAAAGGTATTTTTATGTTAACACACGTATAAAACGCTTGTGGCACATGACACGTCATATATGGGGGATTTTTCAAAGGTTTAATTAAAAAAGTGTGAAGAATCCGCGAATAGACTAAAACATGTATAATGTGCATGATGTATTGAGAGTGTTGTTCTTACCTCGTCTGGAGAGCTTTCTTTTCGTACAATTGGTACAATGGTTCTTTTCGTACATTGGTGTCATGGAGACACGTTTAGTGGTTTCTATTTTAAAAAAACGCCGATTTCGAACACATCGCAATGGAATTAAAGCGCCAGACGGGCAGTGTGCGTATATGGCGCAATAAACGTGTTGTCGTGCGTTTTATGCATCTTACGTTCTTAGACAATGACTCACAGACGACGGCGTCTTTTTTTTTTTTTTTTTTGCGTCGTCGCGGAATTGTTTAGCCTGACTAAGACATGTTGCAATACCTAATCGAAACAACTTGCAGCAAGAAGGGGAAAAAAAACGCAACGCGCAGAGTTTACGTCGTCGAGCAAAATGTTGCATGGTGTTGGCGCGTTCACTCATATCTGAGTCATTGACCGAAGCTCTGACGTCATCTTGGCGTGCTTGCTGTTCGATTTGAAGCCGAGGAAGGCGACTGTCTCCTGTATATTAAAAAAAAAACCTGTTCACGTTTAATTAATAACTTTGGAAGTCAGCCTTTCTGAAGCCCTGCTGAAGTTCTACTTCCAGGCTTTTCCTCCGCCTCATGCAAACAAAGTTTGACTAAGTATAGAAAATTACAACAAAGGGACAGCGCACCGTATTTATACGCAGTCAGTCTAATAATATTCTGCATGAGAACTATTTCATATTAGGCATTACCAACACACATATTTTCTTTCTGTTCTCATGTCATATTAATTATAAATGAAATATTTCAATTTAGAAATGAAATATATGTGCAAGATCAGTTTAACCAAAAATAGGATACTTTCATGTTAATAGAAGTATACAACGCTTGTGGTACTACATTCAGGAAACAACCGAACAAATCTTATACGGGGTTGTTTTTCCAAGGTGTGATTTAAAAAGTTCGAAGATACCGCGAATAGACTATTGGGTTGTGATGGTGGGGTTACCTCCCCTTTCCACGACTAGCTGAAAGGAATGCCTCCCTCTTCCACGAATAGCTGAAAGGAATGCCTTCATCTTCCACGAATAGCTGAAAGGAATGCCTTCCTCTTTCACGAATATCAGAAAGAGATGCCTCCCCCTTCCGCGAATATCATAAAGAGATGCCTCCCCTTCCACGAATAGCTGAAATGAATGCCTCCCTCTTCCACGAATAGCTGAAAGGAATGCCCTCTATCTTCCACGAATAGCTGAAAGGAATGCCTCCCTCTTCCACGAATAGCTTAAATGGATGCCTCCCTCTTCCACGAATAACTGAAAGAGATGCCTCCCCCTTCCGCGAATATCATAAAGAGATGCCTCCCCTTCCACGAATAGCTGAAATGAATGCCTCCCTCTTCCACGAATAGCTGAAAGGAATGCCCTCTATCTTCCACGAATAGCTGAAAGGAATGCCTCCCTCTTCCACGAATAGCTTAAATGGATACCTCCCTCTTCCACGAATAACTGAAAGAGATGCCTCCCCCTTCCATGAATAGCTTAAAGGGATGCCTCCCCCTTCCACAAATAGCTGAAAAGAATGTCCCTCTCTTCCACGAATAGCTGAAAGAAACGTCTCTCCCTTCCACGAATAGCTGAAAGGGTCCGCCGCCCCCTTCCACGAATAGCTGAAAGGAGGCGAAATCGTTTACGAAGGGCAATAAATTGAGATAGAATACAAGGAAAACCAAATATAAGTGAAGAAGTAATTACAAGTAGTTACAATTCTTTTAAATATAGACTAAGTTGTTGAAGTTGTGTTTAAATACAGTAGAATATCGATTCAAAATACACAGAGACTTGAAATCTTATCCTCAATACTAAAAAATACTTTATACTGATCAAGTATGTAATGATCTATTAAATCTGCACGGGATGTGAAGATGTACTTTAAAGTGAAGTAATTAATACTGAGTTTTCTCTGTAATGCTATACGTATAATATTTTTAATTATCTTTTATTTGGAAAAAAAATAGGGGGCGGGGGGGGGAAGGACAAAATGTTGTACTTTCACCATCCACAATTTGGATGCTGTACACAGCCCTGCGCGCACGTGCCCCAAAATTGACTCACCCATCATCAGTGCAACTGCTTAAGTCACGTGGGAAACAATTATGAACGTGTTTGTTTACTATCGAATTTTCAACAGACCCTGTATTTTATATTAATTTAATATTTTTACTGACTTGAATATTATTTAGCTGCATCAAAAATAGGTTAGGGGAAGTGTAAAATCGTTTCAAAGCACTTGTTTACATAAATAGTGTCCTAACTTCAAATCCTATCCATGTGGTTTTTGATAGTGCTATTGGCAGAAAAGTAGTCGAATGCTGGCACACCGAGAGTGGCTACTGCGCAGCTAGGAAGCACACTCTTGACTTTATATTGCCTCTCATATTTCTTTATAATTTCCTTACGAAATTGCGTTTCGTTTAGGAAAAATATACCAAAGACGACATTCAACATTTCAAAGAAAACTTACAACAAACTGAATGACAAGCTGTTGCTTTATAATTAAATTTCTTCTTCTTTCTTGTTGGTGAGAATTTACTGAAGGTAGCGTGAGAGCAGAAGCGAAATGCGTTGTAAACAGCGGTAGACGATTTTGCGGAGATATTTGGGGACTGAAAGGCCTTCGCCGGGTCAGTGCATTTGCTCCCCGATATCCGCAATTATTCAGTGACTTCTGTTTATTTAATAGGATGTTGGTAGAGCTGAGTTGAGAGATTTGGGCGGTTTTTAACAACGAGGTCTGGAGAGTAGATGATGGCGATATGTGGTGAGAATGGAGCAGCGCCGGAATGCAAGGGCGGGAGAAGCGGAAGATCCCCGAGAAAACCCGCCGACTAGCAGCATCGTCTGACACGAATCCCACTTGCGAAAATCCGGAGTGACCCGGCCGGGGATTGAATCCGGTTCGCCTTTGTGGGAGGTAGTCTTACCACTCAAGCCACCGCGGCCCCATGAGGTTTATTAAGGGTATTTGAATCTTCCTGCTATCTGAACCGCCTGATTAAAAAAGTTTTATTTAAAAAAAACCTCTTAAATTATCTGAGCAACGACTGCATATGGAATAGCATTTAAAAAAGTTTTTCACGTCCGAAGAAAAGTTTCCGTTTTACATTACCTTCTATGACAAGTACTTTTTGAAAGTGAAAATGACTAAAGCGGGTGTTTACATAATCTTTTTTTTCTTTTACAAGAAAACTTTTGTAAACGATATGTTAAAAGTACTAAGTATTTCGTACAGCATTCATTTATACGTATTATAGTTAAGTTTGTCAGATATTCAGAAAGGAAAATCGGTACGCGTGCTGGCCACATTGCTTTTTCGACTCATCCTAAACTAACAAAGTTATTATACATGTTCAATTGAGGCATATTTAATAAACCAAACTTTCATGCCAATACAAGTGTGTGTGTGTGTGTGTGTGTGTTTGTGTGTATATATATATCGGAACGTTGAGCATAAATACTGTTATACTCCATTTCATATACGTTCACTAAATTTTGACAGATAGAAATGTAGCGCGGCCACAATGTATCCTTCCGTCACAGCTGTTCTATCTACATATGAAGAAAACAATGTGTGTAAACAAATGATATGATCTATGTAGGTCACCATTCCAGCTTACTTTATTTTTTCTATTTCCAAGTTCTACTGCTGGGGCTCTTTATTTTATTGCGGGTAGATGGGGCAGAAAGAAACTTTAGTTTAACGTCTTTCATGAGACGGCATTCTTTTGCAGCTCTTCTTACGAGACGGTACCATTTGAATTACATATTATTTTTATGGATTATTGGAAAATTTTGTTCGTACGGAAGTAACATTAAAATTATTATAACCTGTAAAGTTTTAATATTTCCATAAGAAAAAAAACGCGATAAATATGTTGTTCGTACTGATGCGAATGAAAAATTCGTATGTACGTAAATATTTTTGGCAAAGTTAAATTTGTTGGATTTTCCGTATGATAAACGTGTTATTTTTATACTAAAAAACAGCGTTGAGATGGCGGTTTTCTAGGCAACGTACATTTCAAACATTATAATGACCGTTTCGAAATACATTATCTACAAAACACACTGACCTACGGTTCGTAATTCCTATTTGCAACTCCTGAACACACGTTGTTCTATTGCAATCCTTGGACACGTTTGTCTGCCACTGATACGAAATAATTTGCAGAATTACTTAGTAAATATGACACCTCACCGGTTTACCTAAACTAATAAACTGCGGAACGGGAAATAAACGACAACGCTTCATGACTGCGCCGAAAATGGCGGACCAAGCCATACACGTGTCGACTGTCGATAATATTAACCAACACGCAAGAAAACGCACTATAAAGGCATCTTTATAACCAACTAAGCTTAATGAAAGTAAGTACAAAAATCATTAACTACCGTTAAAATAGTCAAATAACACTAGTAAGGTANACCAACTAAGCTTAATGAAAGTAAGTACAAAAATCATTAACTACCGTTAAAATAGTCAAATAACACTAGTAAGGTACTCGCATAAATGTGACGGGAAAAGATCACATGCACAATGGCGTTCAAAGAGCTGGGAACGTTTCACTGACCGTAACCGTCTGCATGCTCCGCTTAATTGCTAAACATATTTTTTTTAACAATTCGCTAAAAGCCACAAATATTGTACATTTCTTTGAAAATAGAATTTAAATAATAAAGGTTGTAACTATAATTTAAGTTTTGAATTACAACTTTTAGTTCTGAGTACTATTTTCTTCCGTAATCATCATCAATATCGTCAACATAACAACATACATCCCGCAACAACTTATCAGGTGATGCAATACTTTGCAAACGAGAGCATTTACTATTTACATACTGTGTAGGTTGGTCACAATGTCTGTCAAAATTTAGTCTACTTATATGAATTGCAGTATACAGAAAAGAACAGTACGCGAAACAAAATTAGCAAANAATGTCTGTCAAAATTTAGTCTACTTATATGAATTGCAGTATACAGAAAAGAACAGTACGCGAAACAAAATTAGCAAAATCGGAATTGTTCTGGGTATATATGTGCATCTGGCAACTATAATTATAGTGCCAATAAATGACAGAATTAGATCTGAAAGTGTCATAAATGCGAGCTGTCGACGGAAAAACTGCAGCAATCCGGACGCGGCCTTGAATGAGACAGCGAGAATGTCAGGTTTTTCAGGCCAGACGCACGGCTATCGTTGGCACGTTTCCAAATACGAGTTGACGCAACTTTTGTTCCTGTTGCGAATATCGCACCTACGTTCTCACACGTCTGGTTTATCTTCGGCTTTGCACGGTTAATTAAACACGACTGGATTCAACCTCTAGGCAGAAAAAAACCCTGCGCCACAGCGTATTTAAACCTAAAGATAGACTGGAATATTTAAGTTTAATTACAATAAGAAACCCTGTATCTAAACCTTCGATTATAGTATCTATCACGGTACCTTCGCAAATTTTTTTTTAAACAAACATTTGGAAAACTAATCCTATGTGTACAAGAGTGTCTAAATTATCAAAGCCGTGGTTATTGTGAAATGAGCATGCATTCACGGTCGGCCATCGTTACAACGCATACGATTTTTCACCGATCACTTATCAACATGGTCTATCCCANGCAACAACTTATCAGGTGATGCAATACTTTGCAAACGAGAGCATTTACTATTTACATACTGTGTAGGTTGGTCACAGTGTCTGTCAAAATTTAGTCTACTTATATGAATTGCAGTATACAGAAAATAACAGTGCGCGAAACAAAATTAGCAAAATCGGAATTGTTCCGGGTAAATCNACAATGTCTGTCAAAATTTAGTCTACTTATATGAATTGCAGTATACAGAAAAGAACAGTACGCGAAACAAAATTAGCAAAATCGGAATTGTTCTGGGTATATCTGTGCATCTGGCAACTATAATTATAGTGCCAATAAATGACAGAATTAGATCTGAAAGTGTCATAAATGCGAGCTGTCGACGGAAAAACTGCAGCAATCCGGACGCGGCCTTGAATGAGACAGCGAGAATGTCAGGTTTTTCAGGCCAGACGCACGGCTATCGTTGGCACGTTTCCAAATACGAGATGACGCAACTTTTGTTCCTGTTGCGAATATCGCAGCTACGTTCTCACACGCCTGGTTTATCTTCGGCTTTGCACGGTTAATTAAACACGACTGGATTCAACCTCTAGGCAGAAAAAAAACCCCGCGCTGCAGCGTATTTAAGCCTAAATATAGGCTGGAATATTTAAGTTTAATTACAATAAGAAGCCCCGTATCTAAACCTTCGATTATAGTATCTATCACGGCACCTTCAGATTTTTTTTTTAAACAAACATTTGGAAAACCAATCTTATGTGTACAAGAGTGTGTAAATTGTCAAAGCCGTGGTTATTGTGTAATGTGCATGCATTCACGGTCGGCCATCGTTACAACGCATACGATTTTTCACCGATCACTTATCAACATGGTCTATCCCAACCTATGTATGCTAATAAGGATTTTCATAGTTTAAATTAACCTGCAAGATCATTTTAATGAGTGTTTTGCAGTTTATACTAGCTTACGATAGTTGGTATTTGAGAAGTAGACATGGCTCGACTGTCCACTAGAGATGGGCGAAACTATGAATTCTAGGCAGCAGGCTGTGAATGTGATAGCTACTTTTTCGTGCACGTGAAATATACCTTCTACTTTTCATAGGGTGCGTGCTATCGTGTGACGCTGGTATTGTAGTATCAGTGACAANCTTACGATAGTTGGTATTTGAGAAGTAGACATGGCTCGACTGTCCACTAGAGATGGGCGAAACTATGAATTCTAGGTAGCAGGCTGTGAATGTGATAGCTCCTTTTTCGTACACGTGAAATATACCTTCTACTTTTCATAGGGTGCGTGCTATCGTGTGACGCTGGTATTGTAGTATCAGTGACAANGCACGTGAAATATACCTTCTACTTTTCATAGGGTGCGTGCTATCGTGTGACGCTGGTATTGTAGTATCAGTGACAAGGCACATGCCGGGATCACCGGGTTTCGGCATTTTGGTTAGCTGTGCCTTTAGCTGCTCGTGACAAGGGTGACATTCTGCTAGTATTTCCTAAGATAGCGCGGATCTGCTGTTTGGAATATGGCAGTTTGAAAATAGGTAATTTGACTCATACGAAACTGTGATGGACGATAAAACCACCGTTAAAGAGAAAGCTCCTGATAGTTACAAATACGCTTCTCGGGTAGCAGTCAAGACTAAAGATGAGGTGGGTAGACCACTTATTCATCTCCTGCGTATATACCCAACATTGACCTACCCCAAAAGAACACAATTGTCAAAGTCACATGGTCAACAGTGATGAACGCGATTGTTTGTATCTTAATGTTTAAATGACAAGCACTGTTATATAAATAAAATACTTTTATTAATTAGAATTTAATCAAACTGCATTACAAATTGGTTACAGGAAGTATAAATATATCACAGAGCACTTGTTTACTAAACAGGGTTGTAACCTCAAATCCAATTCACGCCATTTTTGCTAGTCGTAATGGCAGAAAAGCAGTTCAATTTTGGGACACCGAGATTAGTTGTGCGCAGCCAGCGAGATCGGCCTACCTCTATGGTAGCATTTTATTTTNGTTCAATTTTGGGACACCGAGATTAGTTGTGCGCAGCCAGCGAGATCGGCCTACCTCTATGGTAGCATTTTATTTTGGAAAGATACAGCTAGTTCTAATTGTAACATTTCACTTTCCCTGCTACTACCGATTTCATTTGACTGTTCGTGATTNGGAAAGATACAGCTAGTTCTAATTGTAACATTTCACTTTCCCTGCTACTACCGATTTCATTTGACTGTTCGTGATTGCAATTTGTGCGTACGTGTGAAATTTGCACAGCCCATCTATACGTGTCCAGAGACGCTCAATGTTCACAGTTGTGAATCATAAATTGGTTTCCTGCACAGGCGACTTCATCTATCCTACCCTAAATACCTCTAAGGTTGAAATCCTTTCGCGACTGTTTTCAAATGTAGAGTGGAGATGTGTGGGCGGCTCTTAACAACGAGGTCTTGACAGCCGATGAGGGTGAAGTGAGGCGAATGTGGATCACTGCCGGAATGACTTATGGGGGGGGGGGGCAGATCCCCGCAAATCCCGCCCACCGGAGGCATCGTCCGGCACGATTCCCATTTGCGAAAACTAAGAATGTCTCCGCCGGGGAATCGAACCCAGTTCGCCCTGATGAGAGGCGATCGCCTTAGCCACTACGACACTGCGGCCCCCTGAAAAAAAAAGTGTATGTGTTGGAATGATGGTCGCTCTACCCAGCAGGAAAAGAAAAACACCCCGAAACACTCTAAACGTCTTATCGTGTGACTGGTGACATTCTCGATGGTTAATGTCATATTCGGGATGTTGGCTTCATTTATGGTTATTGCGTTACCAAGTGCCATGGTTATTTCCCCCANATGGTTAATGTCATATTCGGGATGTTGGCTTCATTTATGGTTATTGCGTTACCAAGTGCCATGGTTATTTCCCCCACTGCATTTCATAGAAGAGGGGCGAATAAAAGAAAGTTAAGGTAAAACTCCCACCTTACATTCTAACATTTCTCCACGGGCTTAGCACTCTCGGTGATGGTAGCGAAACTATTGAACTGCGGGAANATGGTTAATGTCATATTCGGGATGTTGGCTTCATTTATGGTTATTGCGTTACCAAGTGCCATGGTTATTTCCCCCATTGCATTTCATAGAAGAGGGGCGAATAAAAGAAAGTTAAGGTAAAACTTCCACCTTACATTCTAACATTTCTCCACGGGCTTAGCACTCTCGGTGATGGTAGCGAAACTATTGAACTGCGGGAANTCCACCTTACATTCTAACATTTCTCCACGGGCTTAGCACTCTCGGTGATGGTAGCGAAACTATTGAACTGCGGGAAGCTCAATATTATAAAATGTATACTACTGCCCCACTTGTAGACATCACATGTACTGTAATTTCAACAAATATAAAAAACCTGTTATATTCCATAAACGTTTTTTTAATAATAACAAATCAAAAATGTTTTTAAAAAATAAAAAATACAGAACGAAATGGAACCAAGGAGGCTTGTATGCATTGACCTAATTTAATTCAAGACGTACTAAACAGAGGTTGATTTGAGTAAATTCAGGGACACATAACTCAATATTTTAAATTTTGATGGTTAGCCCGTTTTTGCTGCGATCATCTACTCAATTCTACGGTGCAGCATAAAAATATCCGTTAAATAAAATTATAATATAATTTAGTAAATGCAAGTAAATCATGACAACTTTATATTCCTTCCTATGCAGAGTTGCGCTGTATTACAACAGTTTCAATTCTTAAGAAATCAGACTAGATTTATAAAAAAATAAAAACTTTGCCAGTGCGAAATATTTTCACATATTTACACATGGCCAATCCTGTTTGCTGGGAAAACATGATAGCCGTAGGCCCTACATCGTCAAGAAATCATATCCAAGTAGTTTTTTTTTACCCCTAATACACGTGACGNACATGATAGCCGTAGGCCCTACATCGTCAAGAAATCATATCCAAGTAGTTTTTTTTTACCCCTAATACACGTGACGGCAAAAATTTTGGCAGCGACGGGGGCTATTTACTTTATTCATAATTACTTCCAACTTTTCTGAAGCGCTGCTGAAGTTCTGCTTTCAGTCTATATTCCTCCGCCTGGTGCAAACACTAAAGGAACAACGTACCGCATTTGCACGCACTCAGTTTAATAATATTTTGCATGGGGACTATTTCTTACTAGGCATAACACACATATTTTCTCTATGTTTTTGGTCATATTAATGATAAGTGGAATATTATAACTTATAGATAAAATACGAGTAAATGTTCAATTTAACGACAAATAAGAGACTTCTATGTTTACAGAAGTATAAAACGCTCGTGATACTGAACATACTTAGGAAATAATCACATACGTCATACTTTGGGGTGATTTTTCAAAGGTTTGATTCAAAAATTATGTAAAGATGCTACGAATAGACTTTGGCGCTTCATGGCATCCAGCTCGCAGAACGAGCCGGCCAGTTGGCGCGGATATGCGAGAAGCACTGCACGCAAGACGGTGTAAACCAGGGAAATTGTGCCACGTCTTCATCCAGTCAGGGATGTTGATATCGGACAAATCTACCGATATTATTCATATTGGTTATTTATAAAAGTATCGTTTTACAAAACGATACATCGAAAGAATGAAATCGATTTTCGGTACATCGAAATACGATATTTTATGTATTAAAGGACATTACAAATTTAAAATTGCTTGGAATATTACATATCGAGGACACGAAACATTGCAGAAAGATGTGGCGCCTGTTTTTGATGCATGTCGCCAAAGTAAACATAGTAAATTTTTATCTCAATTTTTATATTCAAAAGAGAACGTATTAAAGAGAATTTTAAAACTATTTATTTCCGATATCTGAAAAAAAATATTGATTTCGATAAAATATTGTTTAAATATATCGACGACTTATAGGTATCGATATATCGTTGATATAATATCGTCATTTCTATATATATATCTATATTTTTCCAACGTCCCTACATCCAGCGCCTGGGAAATATGCTAAAGGACCGACTGAAAGTACGCGCGGCGAGAGAATACACAGTGGGTAAGAGGGATGAAGGAGGGTGGGGGGAGAGTATATTAAAATCACAATATCATGACATATCTTAAGACTATTGCAAAAAAAAATAAACATATTACAAACCTACGAAGAATTTAACTACCTCGGAAATCAAGGTAATTCTTTGAAAAATAGTCACCAATTATTATTTTGTAACGCTACAAATAAAAGGTTGTGGGCTACGTTTGCAACACATGCTTGTATCAAATATTAAGTGTGTGTATATATATATATATATAGACACACACACATACACATGGACATAGTTCTTGTTGAAATACGTTAGCTGTATTATTCCCCACCGTGTTGGAAATTCGCTTCGATTTACTTGTTAGTGTTACGAAAATAATTTTGACAACTAGTTTCCAAAGAAAAGTCTTTAAATGCACAACAAGATGTTATTTTACTCCGTAGTTTTGCATGTTTTAGAGTATTTTGTGATATATAGGCCGACAGTAGTCTCAATAAGTTTTTTTAAAAAGCTATGTTGAAAGGCTCCGAAATTATAATTATTATGTGCGTGATGTTATAAGAAAATATTACCATTCAAATATGGTCTGAAGTGTTCTTTTCGTAGATCCACCAGTCTTCGTAAAAAAAAAACATTATTAAATAGATTAAATGTATTTCAAACCCAGTAAAGAGCCAGGTTAAGTGGGTGCTTTTAACAATATCGACGATATAGATTCGGGATTCCGTGCATCGACGTTGTCGGTATCGATGTGCGAGTGCCGTAAAGAAGGAGCGCTCGCGGCAAGACTTGCAGCTGTCAGTTGTTCTGTTTGCCCGGAGGCGTGAAGCACTGGGTCGCGCCATGTTGCGTCACGCTGCGCCTAGAAAGATGGAGAAGGAGCTAGGTGGAAAGAAAGGGGAAGGTTGAAGCAGTGAGAGAGTGATAATGACC
>NQII01001951.1:142521-170234 GCA_002778355.1 Clitarchus hookeri | reverse complement strand
CCCAAACCCTTTAGGAACCAGGACACGTGTTTTGAAAGGCATTGTTCTGCATTCTACCACCTCCCCCCGCCTCACCCCCTCCCCCACAAGGCGACACATGCCGGCAATTAAGGATGGACACTGGCGAGCATAAAAACCCCTTTTCGAGAGTAGTGGGGATCAGTTGATTATCACCGCGCCGAGGGAAGAGTTGCGTCAAGGAATCGCGAGAAGATGTGAGCACGAGTCCGAACCGCAGTCTAGGGAGACGGCAGCACCTGCGGGCCTTCTTCCAAGGCCTACCACTTCGCCGGAGCTCATCCCCCAGATGACAGCCTACCAACACTCACCGCTGAGTTAAGTATAAAAATCGGCGCCCAGAGAAGCCCCACTCAACCACGAAGTCGCCCAGTGAATACGAGTAGTCAAATTAGGTACCACACCTCGGAAGTGCTGATGTATGTAGTTCTTGTGTGAACTCCAGACAATATATTCGTCCTTAAAAATGAAACAGCAACCGACTAAATTATTGCAAACCCCTTAACCTTCAGGCATCATATAGTCTGTGCCTGGGGGCATTAACAACGACACTATAAGCCACTCTGTCTTCCACAGTGGTGGTATAGCGTCAAACTTTTTATTCATATAAGTCTGAATGCACTAGAAAATAGTTAGATGAAGTATACAAACATCTTAGAGCCCTTGTTTACATAAATAATGTACATAAATAGCAGTATTGGCAGAAAAGCAGTGCTATGTTGGAATACGGAGTGGCTACTGCGCACCTAACCCGAAATTTGTAATTCAACTGTAAAATACAGAACTACTTTTCTTCCGTCATTACCAACTTCACTGGGCGCATGCCAGTCAGCGTGCTCGTTGAAATATATGCAGGTAGGGGCAGTGACAGTTTTCAAAGGTTGATTTGAGAAGTGCTCAGTTAACCGTGAACAGCCTTTAATCGCGAACTCCCACCAAGGCGAACCGGGTTCAATCCCCTGCTAGTTCCCTCCGGATTTTCACAAGTGGGAATCGTGCTGTCGCTGACGATGTCGCTGGTCGGCGGGTTTGCTCGAGGATCTCCCATTTCCCCCGCCCCTTCATTACGGCGCTGCTCCATACTCGCCTCACTTCACCCCCCATCGGCTCTCAATACCTCGATGTTAAGAGCCGCCCAAACCTCTTGATTCACTCACTTTAATCGAAAATGAACTGGGCAGTAACTGGACGTTGGTGAAACCCCCACAACCCTTTTTACAACTGAGGTTGACGCCACATGAAGATGGAACAACTGTAGATGTTATTCATTGCAGTTTTTATTTATTTATTTATTTCTGACGGAATTATTGTGTGCGTTCAGCGGGGCAAAGCTTTGCAGCAGCGATTTACTCTGCACATCATTCAACGGCTCCGCTGCAGCGCAGCGGTCGAGCAGCTGTTGCAGCGGGGAAAATACTTGCTGCGCAGGCGACGGTCGTTAGATGCATCGCGAAGATGGCTTCTGAAACACTAATTATTATTTTTATTATTTTAGATGTGAAATTCACTTATGTGATACATTAATAAATATTCTTTTTCAATGCATACATCAAAACCACACAGCAGAAACTGAACAAACAAACATCATAACTTGTTTAATAAATGCATTGTCGCTAGCAAATGCTTATTCAGCATCCTTCAGTGGGCCATTATCTCTACCTCGTACTGCGCAGAAAATAATTAAATTGGCATGGGGTCGCGTACCAAAAACTTACTTTTGCTCTTTGGTTGACGTCAAACCTCACATGGCAAAAATTATACTAAACAGATGCTATGCTTAGTGATATATAGTCTATTCACGGTATCTTCACACTTCTGTTTTAAATAAAACCTTTGAAAAATCGCCCCATGTAAGATGTGTTTTCGTTTCGTTTCCTAAATATGGCATGTTCCACAAGCTTTTTATACTCCTGCTATCATAAAAGTTAACTTATTGTAGGTTAAATTTAACATTTTACTTATATTTTGTGTATAAATTACTATATTTAATTTATAAGTAATGCCAACGAAAGCAAAAAAAGAAAAATAGGTGTGTTGGTAATGCCTAGTAAGAAATAGTTCTCATGCAAAATGCGGCGCACAAATGCGGCGTGTTGTCCCTTTGTTGTCATTTTATAGACTTAGTTGGGCTTTGTTTGCATAAGGCGGAGGGAGGAAAAGCCTGAAAGTAGAACTTCAGCAGGGCTTCAGGAAAGTTGGAAGTAGCTCTGAATGGACTATATGAAGGAAACCCACTACCCGACATTTTCCCCGGACTTACCGCCGTCGTACTCTCGCATGCTGGTGCATGACTTCACTTCCTTGAAGGACAGTGTGTTCAAAAAAACAGAAAAAGTACAGAAAATGCCTTCGGGAAATTTTTGCCACATGGGAGCCATGTTACATGAGGGACGGCATTGCTAGATTTGTTAATCGTTATCAAAAACGTGTCACTTCAGACAAGACTATTTGAATGCTGCAGTTGTTTACACCATTCAGAAGTCAAGTAGTAATTCATTACTGAACAACCTGATGACTGGTTCTCGACTGACTGAGCAGGTTTCAAAGTCTTGCTCGTTTCCTCCTTTCGGACCATTAAGCGTCGTTCCTCAATCCACGTGTTAATATCAACACTGCCGTGAATCTACTAAAAGTATCAATGCAGTCACAGAGAGAAACTTTAAACCACTTACAAACATGACAATACTATAACGTATGGCGCTCTTACATCAATGGCGCAGCCAGAAAAAAAACTCAACAATAAATGTTACCAAAATCGTCTACTGGAAGGTATGATTGAAGGAAAACTTACACTGAAAAGAATATTTTGCGGCCGCCACAAAGTTTTTTGTTGGCATTCACGCTGCCATTTTTTTTTTGTAGTAAACGCAAAAATGTTTAGTTGAAGCTGCAAAAAAAAAATATTTTGCGGTGGCTTCAAAAATCTTGGATTTGACATTAATAATGAGAAGATTAAATTATTTTTGTGGATTTATAAATTAATTTCCAATTTTGAAGCAGTAAGAATCCTAACTTTAGTGTAAGTTTATCTCACCATTATAAACCGTTTATTGTAGTACGTGTTATTAATCTCAACCAGATATTTAGCTTCCGAAGATTTTCAGCAAAATAATTCAGTACTATAGTATATTCGCGGTTTCTTCACACTTTTTGAATTAAACCTTTAAAAAATCATCCCATGTACGACGTGCTTCCTAAATGTCATGTTAACATAAAATTACCTTATTTTCGTTAATTTAACTTTTACTTATACTTAATTTTATCTATAAAGTATAATATTTTACTTTTACAATTAATTTAAATTAAAACAGGAAGAAAATAGGCGTGTTGGTAATACTTAGTAAAAAATAGTTCTTATGCAAAAAATTATTACACTAAGTACGGTGCGCTGCCTCTGTGGTGTAATTTTCTAGACATGGTTAAGATTTGTTTGCACTAGGCGGAGGAATATTCTGGAAGTGGAATTTTATCAGGGCTTCAGAAAAGTTGGAAGTAACCGCGAACGGACTATACATCTGGTAAGGCCGATATGTTTTATGGATGCACATGCTTCAGACGTTCTTGTCCAGCCGTGTTCCTAAAGTAAGTTTTCAGTCATTTTAGTGTTGGCAATGACAGAGAGTGTAGCCATCATAGCGAGCAGGTCATGCACTGTTGGTAACGTGTTGGCATTGCATGTTTGCAATGCATCGATTGCGCTTTATGGATTTCCCTGCAAGCGCTGCACTAACCGCGTAGGATAAGCTGCGCGGTTTATGTCGGCGAGGAGACCATAAAAATCTTCCCAGTTTTCCAACTGTCTTCTAGTTTCATCCGGCCGTACAACTTATACATTTTACGGAGTCGTTGGTGACATTCTGTTTCATATCCCATTATATTTGTACTGTTTTTGATACCATTAAAATGTTTTCCTGGGTAGGATTTTTGGGAAGGGAGGGTACTGTGAAGTTTAACACCCAACCCCCGCCCTCAGTGCGACTCTCCGTACGTCACACACTAACAATTCAGGTTTCAAAAGGGCAAATGAAACATTTGTGTTCATATTACTGAAAAGAAAAAAACCAAGTTTTAACTGGAAAATGTATGTGGGAGAGGGGGGAAATATCGAGTGAAATACTATAATTAGAATTACTGGAAATACAGAAATATCGTTAACCCATACCGTCTACCCGAATTCTACCAAAACACAACCAGCTCCAGAAAACGGATTAGATGCAAATCTGCGCCATTCTCCTTAACCGGAGCGCGAGCGAAGCACTCATTTGCCAGCTTCATGTGCACATTTAAAGGGTTTTTTTACGTACATTTACCAACTTTATACGTACATTAGCCAGCTTTATACGTACATTTACCAGCTTTATACGTACATTAGCCAGCTTTATACGTACATTTACCAGCTTTATACGTGCATTTACCAGCCTTATACGTACATTAGCCAGCTTCATCATACGTACATTTACCAACTTCATACCTACATTTATCATGTTCATATGAAGCAGGTAAATTGGCGTGGCCGTCTGTGTTCGCTTCGCGGTCATGATCCCTTAGCGGTCATGCCGTGTTCCTACAAGTTTTGAATTTTTTTTTTTGTAATTTTTATTTAATATATTGTAAGGTTTTAAGTCGTAATACCACGGCTTTCAACTGTTTAGTATGCCATGCTTCTATTATTTTGTTTTATCGTGATTCGAAAGTTGAAACTCCACGAAGTCATAAAAATAAACAGTAAATTATTCCCGAAAGTTGTTGGAGGGCCATTTCAAATTTAAAATCAAGAAAATAAAACAATTATGACGTGAAATTGTTTCTAAACAAAGACTGTGCCATGATAAAATACCTGTTTCAAGAACATTTGAGTAAATTTCTTTCTAAAATAATTATTGCGATTACGATACCTACATACACTAATGTTTGTGAAAACTGCAACACCAGTAAGGATACGTGTGATTGAAATGAAATTTATACCACAGATTAGGTACATGACGATACACAATTGATTACGATTACAGAACTGTACATGATATCTTTCCTTGAGAATTCAGTACGGTGTGAAACCCCCACGTGCTGCAATCAGAGCCCCTAAACGTTGTGGCATGGAATGAAATAAAAAGAGGACCTGAATATGTTCCTGGGGAATCTCCCTCCACGCGGTTTGTATGCGAGTCCACAAAGCATCAACAGTGGTTGCTGGAGGACCGTGACGATTAAGTCGCTGACCAACTATATTCCAGACATGTTCGATGGGCGACATGTCAGGCGAACGTGCAGACCAGGGAAGCAGTGGTACCCGTCGTTCATTGAAGAAGGCTTGCACATTCCTCGCCACATGTGGCCGGGCATTGTCCTGCTGAAATATGGCATATGGAGTCGCTTGAAGGAGGGGCAGTACCCTGGGCTCTAAAACCTCCTTGATGTAGCGGTTGCTGTTAAGATTGCCCACAATACGTAGGAGTCGAGATCGCATGTTGTATCTAATGGCGCCCCAAACCATCACACTTGGTGTTTGTCCGCTATGCCGCTCCACAATACAGGCTGCCAGGTTGCGGTCACCACGGTAGCGTCTAACACGTATGTGGCCATCACTGTAGGGCAGGTTGAAGCCGGACTCGTCCAAAAACACTCCATTTTGCCACTCAGCACGCCAGTGACGGCATTCACGTGTCCATTGCAGTCTGAGGCGTTTGTGGTTTCTGGACAATGGAAGCCGACGCAATGGCATGCGTGTCACCAGTCCAGCCCGCAGCAGACGGCGTCGAACCGTTGACGCAGACAGGTCCACTCCTGTTGCAGTGCTCCAGTGTAGAGCCAACAAAGTGGACGAGGCTGTCCGGTCTGTTACGGCCACGCGGACAAGATGGCGGTCATCCTGTGCTGTGGTCACATTGCGTGGTCCAGTACCAGCTCGTCGCTGCGCACGACCCTCTTCTATCCACTGGTGCCACACACGCATCACTGTCGTAGCGGCATGCCCTGTACGAGCCGAAATGTCACGGTATGACAAACCCGTTTCTCTGAGACCGATCAACCCGCCCCTTTCAAGCTCACTCACATGCTTTGACGTCGAAGAGGCATACTGGCACTTGCTTTCACTTCATTTGACTGCTCTTCACTGACTGAACTTGGCGTAACACGGACCTTTCCGGTGAATCAAGAGAGGGCGCTGCTGGGCCTACGTGTACGCCAACTCTCTGAAATCGCAATCCCTTATTGCTGGTACACTGTTCTACACATCCACCGAGTTTGGATTCATTCGGGCCATTCTTTCTGGGTGTTGTAATTTTCACAAACAATAGTATATTTGTTTATTCTAATAACAGGAACAGTGTGCTCTGTTGCAGGAACTGTACGTAGATATGCTGTTCACGGTAAACTGAGCAATTTTGAAAACCCTGCTTAAGATCTAAGTGTATGAAATTTGTGTATTCTTACACCATATGTGACATTAACATTACCATGAGCATGGTCACTTTATTCATGCGTCGCATCGGTCAAGTGAAACTGTATTAAATTATTAGAAACGTAAATATTTTACAAATCTATTAGTTTATACATTTATGTGCGTTTAGAAAAAAAACAGAAAGCAAAAGAAATCATTTCTGTTTTCACAAATATTTACCTAACACTTTTCATTAAACGTTAAAACATGGAACTACTTTCCCTCCGTCGTTACCAACTTTACTGGGCGCATACCACTCAGTGCGACTGTTAAAACATATGCACGTAGGAGCAGCGATATTTTTTAAACGTTAATTTCAAAACTGCTTACTTCATCGTGAACAGCATTTAGTTGCAGACACAGTGACAGTTCTGTTAGTGCCTAACAATACTTATAATGGTGCCAACAAAAAATCTTACTACCTTCGCTACTTCCTGGGTCCAAAAATTTGGTGTCTGCAAATTTTGTTGTCAGTGTAGCTCTAAGTCCTGTAGTGAAACGCAGCACGTCAGTTCATTACCTCGCGTTAGAAGCGATGAAGCATTTGATGTGAGTACCAGTGTCACCCTTATGACTTTCTTGCTTGATCAGTTTGACTCTTGCAAATGTATGTTAGTTTTAATGTAAGCTTCGAGTCACATTTCAGAAGAAAAAAAAAACTCAATTTTTAATGAAAATTATTTACATTTCAAAAATATAAAAAAATAAAACACTTTTCCTAGATATTGTTAATATTTATTTTGTGTAATAATTGTCTACATAGGCAAAAATCTATAACGAAATTCTGTGAGAAAATTATAGTGACGGTTCAAACCATCGAATATTTGATTTCACACTGGACAATGCTATTTTCAACAGTTTCAGTTATTTAATCTCAATCAACTATTTGAACCGTCATAATAATTTATAGAGTGCTGAATTTTTTATAAAATTTTATAATCTACTTAATTTCGGATTTGTTCCAAAATACGCAAATTAGATAAGAATTTTTTTAAATAATACTGCTTATGATATAGGCCTATCTTATTCAGGTATTCGCGCCTAGAAGCGCAACTAAGGAAACAGCCTTGCCTTGCACATAATTACTGTGGTGAAATTAAATAACACTCATTTGTATAGGGTTACAATACACGAGAGGACAAGTTTTTCTGTGCCTCAAAAATATTCAGTAGGTAAGCTTAGTAACTATCTAAACTAAGAAGTACAGTGTTAAACAATCGAAGTTCTCCTTAATTTACAAGGAAAAACATGAAACCGTACGAGCATGCGGCGAATGGATATCATCTGGTTGTAAAAATGTCATTTACCTAGGAAAAAAATGCATACAAAGGTTTCAGATTCAAATATACATGTACACATGATCTCACTGGGTTGCGTTGCGTTCAAAATAACTGTTAATGTCTTATCAATTGTGAATTCCTACTATATTTCTCGTATTGTGTTCAATTCAAACCAGTTAGTGCAGTTTTAACAAAGAAATGGACATCCTTACAGATATATGGTCTATTCACGGTATCTTCACACTTTTTTAATAAAATCTTTAAAAAGTCACTTTATTTATAACACGTTTAGCTGTTTACTAAATGAGTTATATATCACAAGCATTTTTATACTTCCATTTACGTTAAATTACCTCCTTTTATGATTAATTTAAATTGTTACATACCTCGCCTGCTGACACTTAAAATATACAAGAATTAATGAGGAGTAAATAAAATTTGGTGTTTCCTCTCTGTCTCATAAAATTATGCCAATCTTTTGTCTCTGAAAGCAAACAGGTTCTTCGCTTGCTACAATTTTCTGTGCACTTCCCGAAGGAAAAAAAAGCAGAATAAAGTATTTTTATGGTTTTATATAATAACATTTTTAATTAAGAAAATATAATTATTGCATTTTGGGTAGAATTGATAAATTATTTGGTAATAAAATTTTGAAATCATCTGAGGGGATAGTTTTTGAGTGACAATGAGTTTAGTTTGCAAGTTTTTTTTCGGCCGCGAAAGTCAGCACGCAGCACTACTGAGCATTCATTTTCATACTTTAGGCCATTCATGGTTACTTCACACTTTTCTGAAGCCCTGCTGAAGTCCTACTTGCAGGATATTCCTCCACTTCGTGCAAACAAAGCTTAACCGAGTCTCGAAAATTACACCAAAGGACAACGCACCACATTCGTGCGCACCCAGGGTAATATAATTTTGCAGAAGAACTATTTCATACTAGGCATTACCAACACACCTACTTTCTCCCTGTTTTATTCATAATAATAAATGAAATATTTTAATTTATGAATAAAATATAAGTAAAATTTAATTCAACGAAATATAAGGTACTTTTATGTTAAACACTTGTGATACATGGCATATTTAGGAAATAACCAAGCTCGTCATTCATGGGGTGATTTTTCAAAGATTTGACTCAAAAAGCGTGAAGAAACCGCGAACAGACTATATATGAGTACGGAGGAGGCGTAGATAAGGGTGAAATTCCCGTGATTCCCTGCGGCTGCGGCCAGCGCGAGGGACTTACTGGAGTGGGAACCGTGCACAACCGGTACAAACGCAGTAGTGCGCGAGAGATAACCTGCAGATAATACTCGTAGTTATCTCGTGCAACAAAACTCAACTCTGAACCAGCAATAGGTCTTATTATACTGGACTCACAACCATCCGTCGCATCCGTCAGTCGTCCGTCCGTCCGGTGGTCACGTGATCTTCAACCAATCGCAGGGCAACTTTTTTTCCTATACGTCAATCCGTGAAATATTTCTCAAACTTTAACTTTCGACGGACGGACGGATGGGACACCGCCTTCTGACGACATTCCGTATACGCGAATACGCACTTTGAAATAAAATGTAAGGCGGTGGATCTGTGTATATTATCTTTGGTGGTAAATTCTGGAATTTAAAATGTAAACAATAATTCAGTATAAATTCTTATCACGTAAAAAATTATCACCCTAAAATGTTTCTCTCTTGAAAATATATTTCCAACCAAGATTTACCTCTAAATAAATACAGATCACGATGTTAAGTTGTCACACTGAAATTTTGCCGTACAGAAGGATTGACGGTCGACGGATCGTCGTGAGTAGCTTTCAACTGACGGATTAAAAAACAGACGGATGACTGGCGGGTGCGACGAATGGTTGTGAGTCCAGCTTTAGATTTTAAACTGAAAATAGCTTTAAATTTGACACAACAATATTTCAAATTTAAAACCTGGATTTAATTTTCGCAAAGCTTGTTAAAATTTTGGTCAGTGCTTGTGCACGAGTGCGCGGCCCCACTCTAAAGTGGAATTCAACAACACAAATCAGCGGAAATGGCTCCACTTAGAATCGGTGGAAAAAACACTTATTGTTTCAGTGAAACTATAACTTTACTGATTGAATAAAGTGACAGCTAACTGCGGGCGGCGAATTGAATGTAGCTTTTATTGAATTTAGCCAAATAATAACGAGAAATAAACATATTTTCTATATTCACTGCTTATATTGTGCAATTTAAAGTAATTTTAAAAAAGTAAAAAAAAAAAAAAACAACTTCACGGAGTCCAGGACTTGAACCCACATTGTCCTACTACTATACCGCAACCTTACCATTTTTTTTTAAGTTCACTTAATTGACTACATTGACCGATACATTTGCCGTCGGACATAGCGAGCGTGACGTTTGACGTTGTACAGCATGAGTGTAATTTTCCGTGTGACGAGCTCAAGTACATAGTAGACTGACTGGATGACACATCCACAGTACACGTGCGCGCGACATGTGGGCTGAAGACGTGCCGCGGAGGAGCCGACCCTCCGACTACAGGTTGGCCACCCTGCCCCTGAGATATGGGGGCAGGGTGGCCAACTACGTAAGCTACGCAGTCAACGCTTACTACAAAGGGGAAAATACGTGTATTAAAGGACTTCATCGAAAATATATAGCTTTAAATTGTATACACCCCCCCCCCTTTTTTTTTTTTAAATGTTTTTAGTTTGATTGGTGACATTAGGACTGTCAGAACAAATAGTACGTATAGATGCACTCACTTCGCCACATTTGAGGCAGTTTGAGCTTCAAACAGAGCGCTGTGATGATTACTTGGAAACGAAATGAAAGTTGTAAATACGGAATGAAAGACTGAACGTTCGTGTTGCCTCGTAAAATGGAATTGTAAAAACGTAAGTTACTTTTAAAGAAATATTTTTTTTTAATTCGTTTTATTAATTAATGCGTTGTTATTTCATTTCGTACACGTTGTTTAACTGATCCATCAGTCNCTTGGAAACGAAATGAAAGTTGTAAATACGGAATGAAAGACTGAACGTTCGTGTTGCCTCGTAAAATGGAATTGTAAAAACGTAAGTTACTTTTAAAGAAATATTTTTTTTTTAATTCGTTTTATTAATTAATGCGTTGTTATTTCATTTCGTACACGTTGTTTAACTGATCCATCAGTCAAAAAAACAAATCACTGAAAAACAGCGAATGAAATGGTTGATGAACCAAGTGGAAAAATTCACTGAATCAATAAGAAAAGGAAAACAAGCATTTCCCCCTCTAATTAATCAGTTAAGTTGACTGAAGTGACTTGAATATGTCAGATGCTGTTAACTGATTCAAACAGTGAAATTTACACGGATTCAGATTATTAGTGTGTGGCGATGTTAATATTACACATGGCGGCGCGGAACGAATATACTTGTTCGTGCATAATCCAAGTAAAAGAGTGAAGTTTTTTTTTTTTTTTCAGTATATTACTAAGTGTTTATCTCTCACGTTTATTTGCATAAAGCAAACAAAAATTAAGTAAAACATATTCAGTGTACGAAAATTCAGACATCACAATTTCAATGCGACGTTTAAAAATGGAACTACTTTTCGTACATTGCTGGCAACTTAACTGGGTGCACGGAAGTCAGCGCGTCCGTTAAAGCATATACGTATTTGGCGCATTTTTTAAAGGTTGATATCGCATGCGCTCATACTTTGAACTAGCTAGAGACCTTAAAATTCGAGTTAATATCCGACAGCAGACTAAACTCCAAGTAGCTGTGTGCTCGCATAACCTCTAAATCGTTGACCATTTGTGTGACAGGACGTGAAGGACTCTGTAAGAAGCCAATAACAACAGTTCAATGGTAGAACGCCCAATCTCCTGTAGCTTGGCCGCACAGAGACTTGGCAACGCGTAAAGTAATAAGCCAATGGAATCACGCGTTGTGCTCAGCTTTGTATACGGCAGTGAAGTCTAGCTTGTCCCTAAATAACAGCGCTAATTTTGCAGTTCTCCAGCCATATCTAGAGACGGTGGTTTATTGCGGGAAAAGGTGACTTCGCTATAGGATTCAAGGCACTGTACACATGTGTTGACTATCGTGCATGTATGAAGCTATCCCATTTCACTGGGCCAATAAGGATTCTGGTATTCTGTAACAGAACGTTGGTGACAGGTCTACAATGAACTTAGCCGAGTCAAACATTTTATCATCCAACCATGAAAAAATAAATTAGCTAGAGTATTATCCAGGGACACACCCAGGATTTTTGTTTGGAGGGTAAAAAAAAACCATGACAAACATTTTCATAAAAAAAACCGACAAATACTTGGTATAAATAGTAATTATAGTTAGAGAGCCGGAAATTTCGCGTGGCTTCAGATGGTAACAAGCTAGAAACCACAATCCTCTGTGTACTCGAGCCTCAGGAGATTGTTCACTGGCTGATGCTGCAGTTTTAGCGCAGACCAGGTAGCACAGGATTTGGAGCTCTTTCACTTGCAGGTTTGTTATTGGCTTGAATTCGTCCAGGGCGTGGCTTACAAACTGCGGTCCAATTGAAAAATAAAGTCAAATTAAATCTAGCTTGTCCTGAAATGAAGTCGCGGAATTCCGGGTCTCTAATTGTAGTCAAACTTCCTTTAAAAAAAAAAAAAAAAAAAACCAACATGTGTCACGTGTTTGTTTGTTTCGTAAATGTGTCATTATCACAAACTTTTATACTTGTTAACATAAAAAACCTTATTTTTGGTCATATTAAACTTTTGCTTGTACTTTATCTATAAAATAAGATTCCATTTGTTATCAATATGAATAACAACAGAGAGAAAATAGGCGTGTTGGTAATGCCTAGTAAGAAACAGTTATTATGCAAAATATTATTACACTGAGTGCGCACGAATGCGGGTGCGTTGTCCGTCCGGTGTAATTTCCTAGACTTGATTAAGCTTTGCTCGCAAGAGGCGGAGGAATATTCTGGAAGTACAACCTAAGCAGGGCTTGAAAAAAGTTGGGAGAAACCGGTGAAGGGACTATATTCACAAAATATTGCATCCAAAAAAATGGTAATTTTAAGTTTCCTGACGCATTGTCGCAAGTTTTCACCTACGTGGGGATGCGAGCACATGCTTCTCTGCCGCGGTTAGCAGCGAGTGGTCAATATTCAAGTGGCTTTCGGCTTGTTGTCAGACCACTTCTTTCATTCCTCTCTCATTAAAAAAAANAGCGAGTGGTCAATATTCAAGTGGCTTTCGGCTTGTTGTCAGACCACTTCTTTCATTCCTCTCTCATTAAAAAAAAATCCATTGAGTGAAGTAAACGACTTACGGATTGTTCTTACTACCAATTCTGTTAAATGTTTAAAATCCTGTTTCTTGGAGGTGGCACATGCCTCAAGTACCCACCCCCTGGATGTGGCCCTGGACTGTTATCGCAGTTATGTTGGCCATTAACATTTTTTTCGCAATTATCCGGCGTCTAACTATGCAGTACACTCCAAAATCGAAACAGTTAAAACTGCTACAAATCANAGCGAGTGGTCAATATTCAAGTGGCTTTCGGCTTGTTGTCAGACCACTTCTTTCATTCCTCTCTCATTAAAAAAAATTCCATTGAGTGAAGTAAACGACTTACGGATTGTTCTTACTACCAATTCTGTTAAATGTTTAAAATCCTGTTTCTTGGAGGTGGCACATGCCTCAAGTACCCACCCCCTGGATGTGGCCCTGGACTGTTATCGCAGTTATGTTGGCCATTAACATNCCCCTGGATGTGGCCCTGGACTGTTATCGCAGTTATGTTGGCCATTAACATTTTTTTTCGCAATTATCCGGCGTCTAACTATGCAGTACACTCCAAAATCGAAACAGTTAAAACTGCTACAAATCAACGAATTTGACTGCAGATCTGGCGATACCGCTCCACTGGAATCAGTAATATTCTACCGATAATTTTAATTGGTGGTATTCACAGATTCCTAGGAAATTGCACTACCTGGCAGTAGATAACAGCTCATTAAAGGCAATGGTTACAAAAAAAAAATCATTATTTTATAATTGTACGAAATACTGTTCAACTTGTAGACATTGCTTACAAGTACTATTTCCTTAAATAAAATATTTTAGGCCACATAATTTTTTTTTCCGAAATTGAATGTAAATATCACAATTTTTGTGTTTTGGCACCTACAATAAAAACTAATTCAATTACCTAAATGAGATACTGTGATTCACAGTGAAGTAAGATAGGTACCATGAGTTACTTCAAGGAATGTTTGAACTCACGGTATAAAATTTTTTAACAAGTTTTAAAAATTGTTTAAAATAATTAAATTTTTTTCATATTTTCGTTTGTAGCAGTTAATGATTTTTTTTTTTTAAATANTATTCACAGATTCCTAGGAAATTGCACTACCTGGCAGTAGATAACAGCTCATTAAAGGCAATGGTTACAAAAAAAAATCATTATTTTATAATTGTACGAAATACTGTTCAACTTGTAGACATTGCTTACAAGTACTATTTCCTTAAATAAAATATTTTAGGCCACATAATTTTTTTTCCGAAATTGAATGTAAAAATCACAATTTTTGTGTTTTGGCACCTACAATAAAAACTAATTCAATTACCTAAATGAGATACTGTGATTCACAGTGAAGTAAGATAGGTACCATGAGTTACTTCAAGGAATGTTTGAACTCACGGTATAAAATTTTTTAATAAGTTTTAAAAATTGTTTAAAATAATTAAATTTTTTTCATATTTTCGTTTGTAGCAGTTAATGATTTTTTTTTAAATAATTGAGCCACGCATACTTCAAAATTAATTAATACATGACTTTGCAGTCACCCTTGGTCAATTTTATGTTAATGTTTTAGTTTCGTTTATTTGTACGTCCCAGAAACACAAAATTTGTACTTTTGATATGTCATGATGCAAAAACTATGCGACCTGAATTTTATATGCCTGGAAAAGGAACTTACAAGTAATGTATAAGTTGGACAATATTTGGTACACATATATATATAATAAAGAATTTTTTGTAGACCTGCAGTAAATGATAGGGTCGCGGCTATTAAGTCCCATGAGTACACGCAACACGACTAGAACACTGCACGTAAGTTCAGAACCTCGTGCGTAGGGGTGATAGCGCACTTGATGCGTGTGGCAGTATCGTCTTTATCGCTCCCTCGCTTCTCGGCCTCAGGCGCGGGAAACACCTCCAGATAGACGAGCTCCTTAAGGACTCCGTCTACCTGGTGCTTGAACTGCTTTGCAGTGTGTTTGAAATCAGCGTATTTTTACCAAACCTCTAAACGTGTCCCCATTCAACCAATTTGAGAAAAGAAAGCACACTTCAGACTAGGTACGAATAATACACTGAATACATCATTCATATTATGAATGCTATTCCCGAGCCCTCCAACAGTGCTAAAAACTGTTTTTTTCACACTGCTGTATCTCATATCATACTGGCCAGAAACATACGAAACTATTACAGGTACCTGAACTGACCCTTGCTGCACACTTCCCACCGATAAAATAATAGTATTACACGCTGCACGACGAAAACATTGCGCGCCAATTCAGCGCCTTGCTTGTAGGAGTGATCGAGCACAAGGCGCGCGTGTCGGTGTCGCCCTTATCGCTCCCGCGCTTCTGGAACAAACGCGCTAACAAGCTTCAATACGCGGTGCCCCAAACTGAAGATTCAGTAAAGTCATTCTACTGATTGAAATCACTGATTCGTATTTAGAGTGTTATTTCTGCTATAAAAGTGTTTTTTTTTTTTCCCAACATCCTGCAACGTAACTCGGGTACCCGGCAACTGGCGTCGTGAACAAATGGATGCGAGGCGGAAAGCCGGTCGAGTGAGAAGGTAGAAAAAAAAAAACGGTGCAAGCACGGATTACGGAAGCCTTACAAAATAAAACTGTACACATGCACTGCTTCTGACTCATGTAAGAGAAACGAATGGCCGTGAGTCAGGTCTAACAAGATTCCGGCACGGATATCCAGCCCAACCTTGCCAGTTTCACCGGGCCGTTTGCTTAGCGCTTTTTTCCGACGCGTCCAGAGGTTGTCCTGTGTTTTCGTCCGCTGTGAAAGAAAGACTGATACCATGTTCTCATAAGTATGGTTTACGTTTCCATTTAATTTGCGTTTTGAATTTTGTAACGATTTAATTGGAACACAACACGACTACAATCAACTGTTTAGCATTCAATGGCGCTGTGCACGACTTGGTTGATTCCAGATAAAAGTGAAATAATTACTTGAACAACAAAACTCCGGGAGTCTTAAAAATAAACAGCATGCTTTCATAAAACAATGTTTAAACCACACTTTAGAAAATTCAACATTATCAGAACGACATTAAGCTGATACTGGAAAATAATTATACATTAAAAGGACTATTTGGACATCTTACTTCAATAAATAACTATTTCGAATTCGAAATACATTATTTTATTTCAAATATGCTTGTTTTACATATAAAGTCGGCAAAATTAAGACGGCAGCGAATTTGGTAATTTGTAAGCTTCGAAGCCGAAAAAACGCAAAACGCAAATCACAAAAATACATTATCAATTTTGCAAACAAATCAGTGGCGTGAACAATTTTGCTAACAAAACGTGTCAATTGGAACACGCCCTGAATTTCTTCTTGTCTGTCATCCGATACAAAAAAAAAGGAGCGCGATTGCGTTGTGGTAATGTGTTGAGGAACGAGGAACTATCCTGACATTATCTTGGGGCGATTTGGGAAATATATATGCAAAATTTAAATCAGGATGGTCGGAACAGAAATCAAACCCGAATTCTGCCAGATGTGAGCCCATTGTGTTGCCATGCCGTTTTGTGTGGCATTTCTTGTTTGTTTCCTTTGTATTTTTTGCTGACCTTTGACTTTACGACAAAAATTGTTTCATATTATTGGTAAAGCTTGACACTCCTAAACTGCAACTCCAGAAATGTTTATCAATATTGTAAACCACACAATGTTATCAAAATGGTAAACGAAGTGGTTATTTACTGGCTACTGCCCCAATGTGTATCCTATTATACAACGGAATAACTTGCCACGGAATTTGGTCATTGGTCATTGTTTCTTTGAAGGTTTGAGTTCCGTAGTCGTGTTATCCAATAGCAAATGTAGCTCATATGTACAGTACGTATTTTTTACTTCAACTTGTCCTCGGACGAACTCGCAAAATATTCCCATCCATAACGTGTGAATCGTTCAAAAGAAATGTGTCGGTCTGTCGGTAAGGACTGAGAGTATTTAAATCAATTTTCAGTAGCAGGTAAATTTTCAATTTGAGATGCTGCAATGAAGCAATTAAACGCATGGAACTGTAATTGCATCTTACGGCGCTTGCTTTCACCTAGAAGCCGATGAGCAGCGTGCGTTGTTCTTGATACCTATAAACCGACATGTCAAAAGTCACGGGATATCACTATGCAGAGGTAATAGAGTGTGGTGCCACCGCACAGTTACGTCATGGAAATGCCCAGACCTGTATCAGTTATGCTCTGGCATCGCGTGAGGTAGTGCATGCTGGTCATGGGCATTGCATTGAAACCCATCATGGACTTCACGTGCCCCGCAACGATGGGCTATGCCAGCAGGATAACGCGCCGTATCATCGGGTCTAGTTATCCGCGGAATTTGTTCGAGGAGCATTGTGGAGAGTTTCCAACGACTGCTGTGGCCACCTCATTCGCCCGCCATCAAGCCCATCGAGCATTTATGAAACTTGGTGGCAATGTCCGTTCGCACCCAAAAAGATTCTGCTCCTACAGATAGCAATTATCTGGGGGTAGCTATCGAGAAGGCATGCGTCAGCATCTCTCCACAGGTGTTTCGTCCACTTGTGGAATCAATGCCATGACGAGTTACTGCACTTCGCCGGGCTATAGGAGGGACTACACCATATTAGACCCGCATCCCGTGACTTTTAGAATGTCAGTTGTATAAGAGGCTTCCTTCATTCGATGGTTGTTTCCTGTTAGGTACAGTTCTTATCATAAACCTGATTCCTGAGCAACGTGTTCTCTAAAATTAGTACGATAACTAAAAGGTAGTAAGATTTTTTTTTTGTAAAAATGAGGGACAACATTTATGAAGCGCTAAGGACAATGTCAGACGGCACATTAAATGCGCTATTGACTCTTCGCACAAGTCACTGAAGTGGATGTGAAACTGTAGGGCGTTCATTAGTGACCTTGTAATGTTATTATTGGAAAGTTGGTAGCAAAGCTTAGCGTAGTTATCCGTCCTAGTTTAACTTGTGTCTGGCTGGTATATTTTGAGATACAAACTTCTGTGCACGCCTTTTTAGCTATTTTTGGAGAACTCCAAAATAATGTTCCTAAAATGCTTGAGTTCTCGAAATTTCCATTCCTTATTCATGTGGAATGCATGTTCTTCCCGGAAATCAATACAAAATGTACACGTATAGTTGATTCGTAGTAAAATCAAATTACAAGCACGTTGCAATGCAGTTCAAGTACCCGTAATAATTAAAAACGTAGTTTTATTTTCGAAGAAGAGATGCGCATGAATATGTCTTGATGTTTTCGTTTACATATAAGAAAATGTTCTTTTAATAACTGTAAAACGATTCCTAAAAATTGTTATACGTGATACATATTTTGTAACGTGACCTAATGAACACGATAGCTTGTTAAGCCGGTTTCGTATGTAAGGTCACTCGAATGAGCACAGAGTCTGCTCGACAATTCATTGGCTGAAAGTCAACTAGCAATAAACACGTTATACATTATGGTGAGCGTGTCCACTGCGGCGTGGACCAATTGGACGGTGGAATAGTCCATTCACGCTTACTTCCAAATTTTCTGAAGCCCTGCTAAGGTTCTACTTCCAGTATATTCCTCCGCCACATGCGAACAAAGCTTCACCAAATCTAGAAAATTACTCCAAAGGGACAACGTCCCGCGTTCGTGCGCACTCAGTGTAATAATATTTTGCATAATAACTATTTCTTACTAGGCATTACCAACACACCTATTTTCGCACTGTTTTTATTCATATTAATTATACATGAAATATTATTATTTACAGATAAAATATAATTATAATTTCAATTTAATAAAAAAATTATGTACTTGCATGTTCTTTTATGTTAACACAAATATAGAACGCTTGTAATACATAACACAATTATTGGAAAACAAATAAACACGTCATACATGGGGTGATTTTTCAAAGGTTTAATTCAAAAAGTGTGATGAAACCGCGAATAGACTATAAACGTTATTTTTAAGTATCCGTGACAACTGACTGTGACAAATAAAAATCTGCTATTTTCATCTGCGATTTTGTCACCGCGATAAAAAAAACGCTCAGAAGTTGCATTTCACTAAAAATATCAATATAAATGTTGATTTGAAAAACATCAGTACGTAAGTATGGTTATGATCGCATTACCAATGTTGATTTGAAAAGTATATCAATATGTAAGTGTAAATTTATTATAAATGTGGTTTTATAAAGATTTTTTATCCCTATCCTTAAGATTTTGTTGTTTTACGTAGTATTTTTTAAATTCTTATATATAAACTAACATAAAAGTGCATACAAAATAAAAATATAATACTGTTGGGTATTATACCGCTATGGTTTGTTTTGTATAGTCTAACTGTAAAAAAAAATAGTAGGGCGGAGCGAACATAATAAAAGTGAAATTAAAGAAATTCAAGTGATGAGATATATTGTTGTTTTAAAAAGAAGCTTTAATTATTCAATGAATATTTTGTTTAAAATTATTCAGAAACCATCTCTTGATAAAACATGCAAACTCCATGTACACGGCTAGCTGTGACACGTCACAGGCATCTGAAATGAACTGAGACAAGCGAAGCAGGTATCACAAACATGCGAACGTGTGACCATTACACGATATCACAGTTACAGACACTCAATGACCTTATCACATATATACCCTGTATAACAAGGAAATATCTGTGACAAAGTAGCAGTTTGCAATATATTGGCATAGACTAAAGATGAGGTAGACAGCTTATTCGTCTTCTGCACATATACCCAACATTTATCTACCCCATAGGAACACAGCTGTCAAAGTTAAATGGTCAACAGTGATGAATGTGTTTGTTTATATCTTAATTTTGAAATGACAAGCACAATTATATTAATAAAATAATTTTAGCAATTTAAATTTAATCAAACTGCATAACAAATTGGTTAGAGAAAGTATACATACATCTTAAATCACTTGTTTACAAACTAGTGTTCTAACCTAAAATCCAAACCCGGCCTTTTTCGCTAGCCGTATTGGCAGAAAATCAGTTCACAGAGATTGGTTGTGCGCGGCCACCGAGATCGGTCTACCTCGTCTTTAGTCCACATGTGTTTATTGGCCATCTCTGCTAGTTATACACGAGGTTCCACAGCCCAACTCCAGTGTGTCTTTGTGTTGAGGGGCGAATCTTAGGTCTATTTCGGTCTGAGCCCTCGCGAGGAGGACAGGTTTTTGAGAAAACCGGTAGAAAAACCGAGTAACGGCACTAAGGAAAGTGAATGGCCCGAAGAGACCAAGAGGAGAAAGTGCAGTGCACTGTCTTACTCACCCGAGTACAGTTGCAGTGCGGGAGGATGGAGGGTGTGCTGGACTTCGGGCCTTAAAAACCTGAGCCCTCGCGAGGAGGACAGGTTTTTGAGAAAACCGGTAGAAAAACCGAGTAACGGCACTAAGGAAAGTGAATGGCCCGAAGAGACCAAGAGGAGAAAGTGCAGTGCACTGTCTTACTCACCCGAGTACAGTTGCAGTGCGGGAGGATGGAGGGTGTGCTGGACTTCGGGCCTTAAAAACCTGAGCCCTCGCGTGACATTAGTGTGATGCATTTGATTGAGCTACCAGTTCTTAAGCGACGTCTGGCATATTGGCATATTGGCTTCAGGCGTAGAGGCTTGGGCGGACACCCCCGAGCTCACGTAACCGAAACGTTAGCGTTAATGTATCAAGGTATATCGTGGAGTATTCCCATCATTTGATAGTTAACTTAAAGAGTGTTGACCTGGTGTTTAGTCTTTATCCTTTGCCCACAATCCATCTTAAGAATCTTGTACAGCTCTTTTTCACGGTAAAGTGAGCACAGTTGAACAGGGAGCACATTTTTCAACAGTTGAAAAATGACACACTGACTGGCATGCGCCCAGTAAAGTTGGTAATGATTGCGGAAAAGTAGTGAGAGAAGAGATTTTGGCGGCTCTTAACAGCGAGGTCACGAGAGCCGATGAGGGTGAAGCGAGGTGAGTATGGTGCAACGCCAGAATGAAAGGACGGGAGAAACGGGAGATCCCCGAGAAAACCCGCCGGCCAGGGGCACCGACCGGCACGATTCCCTCTTGCGAAAATCCGGGAGCGACCCCGCCGGAAATCAAACCCTGTTCACCTAGGTGGGAGGCGAGTGGTCTAACCACTACACCCCCGCGGTCCCTTTTTCTGCTAAGCTTGATCCCTGTGCGGGCGACAAGGAAGTAAAATTTTGCCTATTCACACTCATACGTATCTTGACAAGTACACGATGACCATGGACTGTCTCGTAAAGAATACATATAGGCTATTCACGGTAAAGTGAGCACTTTCTAAAGCCCTCTCATTTGGAATAATAGTCAATAAACATATTTTATTATAACACTAGATGTTAACTTTCGAGTCCGGTGAAATTTATACACTGTGTTTATTACTCACGTGGCAATATTTATTTCAAAAAGTGGCGGAAGGATAAAAAATGGCTGATAGGAAAAAAGTAACTAGGTCCTCGAAAGTGCTTACTTTACCGTAAACGGCCTATACATTCATGTCGATGCGTATACGTTCATTATGTATACGTTTTCCATCGTGAACTTTGCTTTACACTGCTGTAGATCCCATTTTGTGTCTTTCGATTTTAAGGATATTATATCACAACGAAAGTTATATATTTTTTTAACTAAAAGATATATATACGCAAATTCAATTTTAAAAAATATTTTAACATTAGTGCCAATATTTTTTTATGTACAACCATAGCAATTATTATGATCAACCTTACTCAACAAAAGTTTTCTTGCAGAAAGTTCTTTCCGAAGTATCCAGGATGGAAATACGCTTATATTTGGTTTAAAAGTAGATTCTTATTGATTGATTTTTCATCATTTAAATTGAGCTCGCACATATGTGGTGCGTCGCCCCGTTGGTGTAATGTTCCTGGTCTTGGTTGAGGTTCGTTTGAATGAGGCGGAGGAATTTGCCTGAAAATAGAACTTCAGCTAGGCTTACCTCCTTCAGAAAAGTAGGGAGTAAAAAAAAACATGAATTATGGTTACCAGACGCCCTCTTTTACCTGGGCGTCATCGTTTTGAGAACTTGTAAACCGTCCGGCCGGTTTTTACAAAACAAATGTCGAAATATCCTCCTTTTTTGTGGGTTTTGTCATATTTCGTTTATATTAAAGTCGTTTAGTAACGGAGTCAATAAACTTACTGCAAAAGTGCAAACTTTTTGGAGAATATGCCGTAAATATGTTGCCTTTAGCAACACACATATCTTTTTCCAATGCTATTTTTTTTTTTTACATGTCTAAGTGAAGCGGCTCATAATCTATTCAAAATTTCATGATTGTTTTTTTAGGAAATAGAAACCTGTTAGAACAAATAAAAACGCCAAATAAATACGATCGAAATGTACCTGAACCTGAGCTGTGCGTGATTAACTGTCAGTTAAAAAAAAAAAAAAAAATTGTTTCCATTGCTTATTTACAACCGTTATTGCGTGAATTGTGCTTGCAAATTATTCTGCGTTGCTAACAAACTAAATGGAATTGACTTTCATATGCACAGTGAACATGATTATAACTTAATCTGGTTTCAAAAAAATATTTTGTATTACTTAAAAGCTATGCGGAACCGATTTTCNAGGCTTACCTCCTTCAGAAAAGTAGGGAGTAAAAAAAAACATGAATTATGGTTACCAGACGCCCTCTTTTACCTGGACGTCATCGTTTTGAGAACTTGTAAACCGTCCGGCCGGTTTTTACAAAACAAATGTCGAAATATCCTCCTTTTTTGTGGGTTTTGTCATATTTCGTTTATATTAAAGTCGTTTAGTAACGGAGTCAATAAACTTCCTGCAAAAGTGCAAACTTTTTGAAGAATATTCCGTAAATACGTTGCCTTTAGCAACACACATATCTTTTTCCAATGCTATTTTTTTTTTTACATGTCTAAGTGAAGCGGCTCATAATCTATTCAAAATTTCATGATTGTTTTTTTTTAGGAAATAGAAACCTGTTAGAACAAATAAAAACGCCAAATAAATACGATCGAAATGTACCTGAACCTGAGCTGTGCGTGATTAACTGTAAGTTAAAAAAAAAAAATTGTTTCCATTGCTTATTTACAACCGTTATTGCGTGAATTGTGCTTGCAAATTATTCTGCATTGCTCACAAACTAAATGGAATTGACTTTCATATGCACAATGAACATGATTATAACTTAATCTGGTTTCAAAAAAATATTTTGTATTACTTAAAAGCTATGCGGAACCGATTTTCGGATACAATTTTGCATGTAACATATTTTTTAACTCATCTTGCAACATGATATAGAGATATTGTATACATGCATTGTAAAATTGTGTGTCCGCTTTCTTCGTGTCATTTTCTTGCAAGTGTCCTCTTTTTTTAAGGTGGTCGCCTGAGTAGGCCGCCGTACGGTGAGCAAAGCTCCAGCAGAAAAAAATTTATTAAAAAACCCCCAACATGTATGGGCGAGGTATGCTTACGAATAGCATTTAAGAAAAGTTACGCGTCTGTATACGTTTTCCAGTTCCTCCATTTCTCTCTGAAGCATGTTTTTGTTATAGTGAAAATGGCTCAAACTGGTGTTTTCACGGTCATTTTCAAGTATGAACATTCCGGTACAAAACATTAAAAAAGGAATAGGGACGTGCATCAAATCTTAATTATAATTATTCCGTCATAAAATGGTAGTGTCTCCGCTGAATGTCTCAGAGGCGCGTTATCGACGGCAAGACTGCGTGCCAGTTCAGTGCTTTGCGCATAGAGGCTATGAGACAGCTGATGCGCATGTCTCAGTCGCTCCCACTCCTTTAGGCCTCAGACGTGCAAAAATTGCTTCAGCCAGGCGGCCACCTTAATGCCAGTTACTTTAACATATCCTCTTTTCGAGTACCGCGTTAACTGGTAACCCTACCATAAACTTTGATAAGGGGTCGAAATAACAACATTGAGCCTCGTCTCTTTTCCTTCCTTGCCTTGTGGTGCTAGCAGCTGTCGACCTACTGGATAAGCTAAGCAGCCTAGGCGATCCAGCGGACGTGGCGTTCTTTTGTCGGCCAGCAGTTGCGATGACGTCACGCCTCCTTATACGGGAGGTGAAGTGACTGTGGCGTGACCAAGCATGGCCGAATGCCGCCGGTGGTGGGGGTAGAGGAGGGGATGTCTGCTGGAACAGGAAGGGCAGGCGGCGGAGGGGAGGTGACGTGGCAAGTGACGAGACAAAATGCACCCGCAGCGTTGCCAACCTGCCCGCTACGAACAGTGTCGCCAACTTGGTTATTTTTTACAACCAAATCGGGTTGGTTGAATGGTATTGAAGTTGGAGAAAAATAACCATTTATGTTGCTAGTTGGAAACGTAGTTGTTACTGTTTTCAAATAAGTTACGGCACAAGTTTGACCCACATCTCGTGTGCTTTTAAGTGTGTGTATATATAAACACGCAAATACCTATTTGTCAATTAGTATGAGAGAAATGTGGTAATATGATGCACCTTGGCAGTGGGTCGGGAGGGGAGAAGAAAAATCCTTATAGCTATTGAATTTAAGTATTATAATAAAATATTTGTAATTATTTTTCTATTAATTTTTACGTTTCGCATGACAAATACAGCACATTAACGATTCTACTGTCTAAGTTCAACCAATCGAAAATAAATGTACAGTGTCTTATTTGAAATCAAATTATAAATAACTTTTTAATAGTACTTTTGTAGTTGAAAACTGTTTTTAGAAGTTGGCCAACATAAATAAATGTAAAATGTCATATGCCTTGTAAATCCTTACATTCTGTGGATACATCAGACACCGACATGCCTTACTGCTACTGTAACTGTAACTACATTAAAGACACGCCGCTCCAGTAGACTTGTATATTCTGTGGCTACATCTAAGACACCGACATGCCTTGCCGCTCCTGTAGACTTGTAAATTCTGTAGCTACATCAAAAACACTGACATGCCTAATGCTCCTGAATACTTGTATAATCTGTGGCTATAGACTATTCACGGTAAAGCGAGGACTTTTGAAAGCCCCCTCATTTGGAAAAACAGTCTATAAATAAATATTTTTTTAAGCCTTAGACGTTATCTCCCGAGTGCGATGGAATATATACACTGTGTTTATTACTTACATGTCAATATTTATGTAAAACGGTGGTTAAAGGATAAAAAATCTGAAAGGAAAAAGTAACTAGGGCCTCAAAAGTGCTCCCTTTACCATGAACAGTCTATACATTAAAGGCTTACGCGCCGAATACACCTTGCCACTGGACCATGATCTGGAGATGTGGGCCCGGATGTTCCCGCCTGTGCGACGGAGGCGGTCAAAAGGCGTGACTTTTCTCGCGGCCAATCACGTCGCTCCTGGCGCCAAGCCAGTCCACTCGCCGATAAGGCGAATCTCGCATGCCCAAGGAGAACAGTGCGTCCGTGCGTCAATGCGACCACATTCCAGCGGCTGATGTAAGCCCGTTTGCCGTGTGCCGGACTGGCTACGGCATCACGTGTTGAGCCAGGCTCGGATCCCTGACTACTGAGAAAAAAGGACAGGAAAGACGCCGCTTACCAAATCCATATACGGTTCGAGACCAATAAATATTCGCGCTGTTAATGATACCTTGGTGGATCTGGTACAGGAGGGGAGGAGGTACGGAGAGCCGGACATGTTCCGGAAAACCTTTTAATTATAGACAATGGAAAATAAAAAATGGCTTATTGTATATACTTCTCAAATACTGTTCAACGTGAAACTTAATGTCATTTCCAAAAAAAAATAATTATGATTTTGCAGTTTTTTTTAATCATAACTTGTTAAAGTTTTAATCTGTTGTTTTATCGCTTACATTTAATAACCCAGGCCACTTTCAAAAGCTATTGGACAAGGAAATTTGAAAGCTGATTTCTTTAATTATCAATGTGCTTGCCAAAGTAATATTTCTCAGAAAAAATAAATAAGGGAAAACCAAAAATAAAAGAACGCCAAAATTCTAATTTTTCTTAAAAAATTGCATGCCTTAATATATTTACGCTAAAAGAAAACCTATTTACGTGAATACGTCTGTGTAAGCACGTAATTTTTTTTATATAGGAAAATGGGGATTAAATGAAAGAAATAAACTTTATACTTTGCTTTTGTGGCTCAAATCGGCAGATCTAGACGAGATATTTAGTTTGGAATCAAAATGAACGTGCTAGCACGTCGGAGTCGTTAGATATAGTGCGCAGAAATTTTCGTAAACGCCCAAAATTGCCGCAAGTCGCCGTGGGCCCCCACCCGTTCCTCGCGCATGCGCAGCGCCAACTCGAGGTCGTGCTCGCATCTTGGTCGTTTACCCGTACGAACGAGACCACATTTATTGCAGTCTTGTTATTAGTCACGGAGTTATAGTCTCGGAATGCTTCGCCATGCTAACGTTACACCGCCGTTTCTGTCCTGGCAACCCATGTGTCGGTGTGATTTGAAAGACGTATTCACCTAAAAAATTCTTTGCATAAGTTATCCTCTACTTTTTCCCGCCCGACAAATAATATGCTATTATTAGAAATGGATTTATTTTGTAAATTAATTTGACGACAAGGTAGACTTCGTACACCTTTGTTTATCTGAGCTCGTCTTGCAATAATATCTCACTTTATTAGACACATCCTGCAAGACCCTGGAGCCATAGAAATATACAAGAAAACAAGGATCGAATCCCGTACCTCCTCGCCTAGGATAAAAATGTGCTACTCAGTGGAGCAACGGTCTTTGAAGAAACAGCTGAGAATCGAGTATATATCGCGTTTTTTTTTTTAACAACACCGACAAAACTTCGACAAGTTTTTCCTTACGAAAAATAAGACGAAAACATATACACCACCTGCCTCCTAAAGTAATGTTACAATTTTCTCAAAAGTCAGTGGGCTAAACCAGGTTCGTTAAGGAACGGAGGTCTTAATTAAATAAAAGAGTTAATTATAATTTTCTTAATTTATTTACAATAATTACAAAGAAGATACTCTCGCCTCAATATCTCACAATAAAATGATACATCTTGATGAAATTAATAAATTCTATCAGCATGATTTACAATTATCTAAAATAAATTAATGTATTTAAATAACTAAAATAATTTATAATAGACAGTGTATCAAAACATATTGAATTACATACTTTATAAATTATATGTCCATATTTGACAGTTCCAGTATTTACAGTAAAACCCGTATTACATGTTCATACAGTCCAATCTCAGTTTAGTCCAGGTCCCATCAGTCCGCGATGTTGTAGAGTTCTCCGAGCGCCCTCACGCACAGTAAACTTCACTCGTCGCGTTTCTCACCACGAACACCTCGTCCGCCGTAGTCTCGCAATCTCCCGTCGTCGTCCGTCCTCCTCGCCGATGCCCCTTACCGTACACGACTTCGTTCGATCACCGTACTCAGGAAAATACTTCTACCAACAGACTCCCGACCTTTACCGCTGCAATATTTATAGGGTCTTAGAGCGTCGCCCAGAAATTTCTCTAAATGCCGCGTTGCACTTAAGGCCCTAGTTCCCGGATGATTCTTGCGCATCCTCTAAAGTAGTTGACTTCTCCAGCAGGAGGGAGGAGGAGGGGCTGTGACGCCAGCCAGATCGCCGCTGTCAATCATTCCCCCGGTGATCGGGTCTGCCT
>NQII01001951.1:122686-142446 GCA_002778355.1 Clitarchus hookeri | reverse complement strand
AACAGTAATTATAAAGGGACTTATGCGACCCCAAAAAATCTAATTTTAAAATGCTTTTCATTAAAAATATCAGAAAATACTTGCAATCAAGCAACAAATCGGCGAAAAGAGTTTTGTAGAGCGGAGGGCAATATCATCCCCCCTTCATAGCGAAAATGAGGGTTGGCATATTATTTTTGGATGAAACTTAGCAACCCTACAATTTACGTGATTTTTTAAGATATCTTATGAATCAGCACATTAAAATTAATATAAAAAAAAAAACGCCGTCTTGTCCGAACACACTCGCGTGAACAGTTTTCGAGAAATCCGTGCGTAACTCTCAAAACAGAATGTGTTTTGCCTGATAATCAGGCCACACGTAAAAACACGGGGCGGCGTTTTAAATTATGATTTCTTGGGGGTGCACCGGGTTCAATACCTGGCCGGGTCACTCTAGGATTTTCGCAGGTGCGAATAGTTCCGAACGGTGCCGCTGGTCGACGGGTTTTCTCGGGGATCTCCAGTTTCCCCCGCTCCTGCATTCCGGCGCTGCTCCATACTCGCCTCGTTTCATATTCATCAGCTCTCAAGACCTCGCTGTTAAGTTTTCTTACCCTAGATACCGTGAGGCATCTTAAAAGGCAGCAAGCATTACCTGAAAAATAACGATAAGTAGTGTATATATGCCGGTTTTGGTGCATGGCATCTGACATGTCGGATCCGGATCCACCCGCCATCTGGGTAGGCGCAGTCAGCAGCCATGTTGGTCGGTGCAGTCCGCCATCTTAGTTGGCGTCATAGCCAGGGTTCGATGCCATGTTGGATGTTCGTCCCTCTGACATCCCTATAAATTATTTTATTAAAAACCTTTAATAAAAATTATTTTAATAAAAATATTTTAATAAAAAAGTTATTTCAATAAAAAATTAAAAAGTATCGGCTCGTCACCGTGGATTTATATTAATTATATCTGTTGAGAGTGTTATTGCAGATCATAATTCCATTTGCCTACTTTTTTCAAGGAAATTTAAAAAAAAAAAAGCAATCGATTAACATTGCCTAGAAATGATTTTAATAAAAATTAAATAATTTCGACCTTTTTTTTTTTAACCCAGTGCATCGGGGTTGTATTGGCCCCCTCCTCCCTCACAAAAACCTGTAACAAAAAAAGTATTTTTATAAAAAATTTGTAAAAATTAAATAATTTCGTCCTATTACCTCGGGTTTCTAAAAGCTCCAATCGCACTTTTAACAGGTAATAGTTTTGTCAATGAGAAGAGATATATAATTATTTTTTTAGTATATTGCGATAGAGCATTGGTACTTGTAAAAATAATATGCGAATATTAATACTTTTTTGTTTTCGAAGAAGAATTTTTAATGAAAAAAAAGGTGGTATTCAGTTCTGTTTTTTATGAAATTGAATTTAAAAATAATAAAACAGCCTAGGAAACTCGCGAGACATACACGAACACGCGGAGAGTGTAGGCGACGCCACTGTGGGGGAAAAGAAGGGGTCGGTTTTGTTTAATAATAGCGTTATGCTATCTTTTATTGAAATGGGTACGCATGGGCGTTTTGGTCTTGCCGAATGGATATGCGCGCACGATGTGAGGTGTTCTTGATGAAGGTTCGTTCTGAAGTGGAACCCTTCGGGCGATCGTGGTGCTGTCTATCGGTGGTGTCTACCTACACCCTCCCTGACGGGTGTGCCTTAGTTGGGTGGGTCTCGTAGATTCAAAGATAGTTAGAACAAAATGCGGTCTCGCTCGCATGCAAACACACTTATACACACAAATATGTTACTGACTTAACGCTGGAGCTAGCAATGTAATGGGGTATTGACTTATACATTAAAAATATCTTTGCGAACCCGCATTACGAGTGTGTGCCTCCCAAGGCGTCATTATCAATTGTGTATGGCTTACGAATATTAAAAGGGAGTAAGTGTTTTGTAACTGTACCTTCGGCGGATGAGGAGTGTTGGTAAACTATGTTTATAAGATCGGTTTAAGGTGCAATTGCCTTGTGCTACTCGTCGGGGCGATGCTTATGATATGGTGGCCATAGATTGAGTGGAAAGGTGATGGTGGCCTACTATGCTAATACGGGGTATTCAGTCGTAATTGTCCCCTCCGCCCTGTTCGTCGNAGTGGAAAGGTGATGGTGGCCTACTATGCTAATACGGGGTATTCAGTCGTAATTGTCCCCTCCGCCCTGTTCGTCGTCATGGGTGATGCCTATGTTATGGATATGGCGACTATAGCTTCAGTGGATGAGAAATGTTGGGAAAGTATGTTTATAAGAGAGCTTAAGATGTNGTTATGGATATGGCGACTATAGCTTCAGTGGATGAGAAATGTTGGGAAAGTATGTTTATAAGAGAGCTTAAGATGTGTTTGACCTTGCGGGCATGCTCATTGTTGGGGGTGATGTCTACGATATGAATTTGGTTGTTATATCTTAAACCGTTCGGGAATGATAGACAACTATGTTTATAAGAATTTATAAGTTGTATTTGGTCCTGCAACCCTGTTCGTTGTTAGGGGTGATGTTTATGTTTTGTATTTGGTGTCTGTATCTTAAACAGTTTGCAAATGGTGGCCAACTATGCTTGTAAGAGGGCTTATGGTATACTTGATCCTGCGATCCTGTTCGTTGTTGGTGGTGATGTCTATGTTATGGTATTGGTGATTATATCTTCGGTGTATGGGAAATGGCGGTCAACTATGTATAAGAGAGCTCAAGGTGTGTTTGATCCTGCGGGCATATTTGTTGTCGGGAGCCATGTCTATGTTATGTATTTGGTATCTGTATTTTAAACGGATCGGAAATTGTGTCCGACTATGCTTACATGAAGATTTAAGGCGTTCCTGACCCTATGTCCTTGATGCTACGCTCTAGCTGGTATGAATGGTAGTTTTATTGCGGGAATCCAAGATAGCGGACGTATTACACAAACATTTGCGATTTACACCTCAGTTGCGAGTGAGCAGTGTTCGGGGTAGGATGTGTACTTAGTGTGAAATTACTCTCTCTGTACATGTACTTAATCTCGGTATATGTACTTATTCTCGGTACTTATACTTATTCGTTACGCAATTGCTCATTACATTTTAATTAATCCTAAATACAATTTCCCCTAATTACATCTAATTGACGGGTCTCGAACCAAGGAGAACAGTTTCCCGTGTTAAAGGCTGCCTGCAAATGGAGTCCCTCTCTCCGGAGCCCATATACAAGTTAATCAAATGGCATTACGGTTGCTGATGCTCCCAAACATGCCAGAACCGCTGTGAAATGATGAACTAGAAATTACACATTCTGGAATGTTAACTTTTGAGTGGAACAAAGGAATTGTCGCAGAACATACTTCCACCCTTTCAACTTTTAATAAATACGAAATAGACATGGGAATGTGTCAGGTTTATCTACATACATTAACCGGTCTTAAGTGTGTGGCTCAGTGGTCTAGGGGTATGATTCCTGCTTTGGGTGCAGGAGGCCCCGGGTTCAAATCCCGGTTGAGCCCTTATATTTTTACTTAGACAAGTAAATGTTGCCTCATTTGAATTAAAAAGATAAAATTATCACGTTTGCCTTAATTACCTGTAGTTACATAGCTAGGCGCAGTTATGTTAATTATATAGGAAATCCATTCGAACTTATTTACCTTTCAGCCTCGAAGTCAACATATATTACTGGACATACACTACTGAGAAAACAAAATTTATCTCTTAGTATCAATGATCATCGACGTTATAAAATAATCACATTGAAAACATTTTTGTACGTAACTTGTTAACGAAAAACTTAGAATTACCCACTATAAAGGCCGTGGTTTCTTTGTATTTATAAGTAACTAACTAAAACTTTTTAGCAATTATATTAAAACTAAGAAACTTGTGATATTCAACACAACCCATTACAATTTCAGAAATTATAAGAGATTTTTTCATCCGGAATTTCTTATGTGAGATAAAGAATATTTAAAAAAATTAGTTACGTAACAATTAAGATTCCAGATATACGAACATCAAGAGAAACTTTACTCGTGGTTTTTAAAAATTGCTGTTAAAACATTACATTTTATGTGCTTTGACAAAACAGATTTTAAACATTTACCTTAAAAAAAAATCAAGCATGATAAAATATTAAATTTTTTTAAACGGAGGGGACCTATCAACCATCAGAGTTGATAGGTCATCCTCTATATTAACGTGAATTTACCTTAACAATCTATTCCATTGGAACAACCTACTTAAGCACTTAAAATGTGTTTATAGTGTAGCCACTTAGGTTGACAACCTGAAAGCTGTGAGCGATGCACTTAATGGGAACCTCCCACTGTATTGAATTCTTGGCATTTCTAGCTTGTTAAAGTTTTAAAAAACAGGAAATTCCGAAAGTACCCATATAAACTATCAAATAGACTTTACACTGCAATACAGACAAGACAAGGTAACTACGAGCTCATAATTACGCTACAAATTTAATTTCGCTAAAATTTGGCACAATCCTTTTTCTGGCATAAATACGAGTTCGTAGTTCAGTCAGAAACTGTTATAATAACAATTTCTAGCGCATTGTTATGTGTATATATAAGTACCTGACAGATCCAAAATCCTGTCTATTCCAACAGCTGAAATAAAAGAAAAATTATGTGTGAATTAAATATAGGCTGTTCACAGTTACTTCCAACTTTTCTGAAGCACTGCTTAAGTTCTACTTCTACGATATTTCATCAAAGGGACAGCGCACCGGATTCGTGCGTACTCAGTGTAATATTATTTTGCATATGGATTTTTTTTTACTAGGCATTACCAACACACCTATTTTCTCCTTGCTTTCATTCATATTAATTATAAATGAAATTTTATAACTTGGAGTTAGAATATAAGTAGACGTTCATTTTAACTAAATATAAGATACTTTTATGTTAACACAAGTATAAAAATAGATAGAATATGTTCCTTTACGTGCACCAAGCGTCCTAGCGGGAAACCGGGAGCCACGGCAGCTACATTGGATGAAGTCACGCCGAAACCTCCTGCTCTGTAATTCCTCGCCAATGACGGCCATCTTGGATTTCTCTTTTTGTCCTCGGAATTTCTCTTTTTCCCCTCCTGCTCTATCATTCCTTCCGATATCTTAATGCTCTTGCATTCCTCTTCTTTTTTCTCACGATCTGGCATTCTTTCCTGCCGCCCTCTCTTTCCCACGCCCGTCCTCTCATCCGTTCTATTCCTTGGGGTTTTCTCATATTCGTTCCAGTCCCTTTACTTTATCTCTCGTGATTTTCACATCCTCCATCTTGAACGTTCCCTCATCACCACCGTCTACTTTATGCGACCATATTTAATTCCAACGCCCGCCACCAGTCGTCTGCTTTAGGCGGCCATATTTGATTCCCGCACCCGCCATCAGAGTGTGTGAAGTTCTACTGTACACAGCTAGGAGCGCTGGTATCGATGCGACCATTTTGTGTGTTGGTTAATTCACCCGACGCCTGCAGGGACGCGCAAACATCGGGGAGGCGAGTTCAAACGGTGGCCGCCAGGAGCGCTGGGAATTTATTTAGTTAGTAGATGTTTCGGAACTCAAACAATTCTGGAGGCATGCTGTTTCGATCCATTCATCCTTCGGTCACCCTTCCGACGTCTAGAACACACGGCCAACATTGCATTGGAAGTATTAGGAGAAGAAATAAAGTAAATATTCGCATCAGGCACGCACTCGCCAGATAATAAACTTGTTATAGAGAAAAAAAGAGGATGCAAAATGTTTAATATACACATATTATAAAACTGCAGGCACCATGCGTGCGTACGCCCTCACTTTTATGTGTACAAGTTATATATATAAATTAATATATATGACGAAACGGAGTATACACTGACAAAACACACCTCGCGCGCGACCTATGCAATAATAATAACATAAATAAATGGCCGTATTAAAAAATTATCGTTAAAGACGCCAACCTATGGCGAAACGGAGTATACGCACACGCAACACACCGCGCGCGCACGCCCGTGCCAGCGCGGGGCGAAATAGAGTATACGCTACCACCCGCCCACGCACTTGACCGTCCGCATGACCACGGCTATGCGCACGGCGTCAGGAACTGGGACCGGGGCTGTACACTACACCAGCAAACACAACCGGGATTATTCGTTACGCAAACACATGTGCATGGCTGCATAACGAAAAACCTCAGTGCCGTCGCAAGCATAGTGTACGTGTGGCTTACGAGTCGCCGGAAAGAAAAACCTCCCACCACAAAAAATTTAAAAGCGGACAAAGGAACGGACAGAAATATGACAGCCACAGAGGAAGAGCAACAGTAGAGGTAGATAATGAGATGTGTAATTTTTTTATTTTTTTTGGTAAAACTTTTAGTGACTAACAGCTTAACTCTGTCACACTCACAGTACAACAGTGCTTTGCGTTTCAAAATTAAATATAGTACTTTTGTATTTTTGACTGCAAAAATTGTAGTAGGTAACTAGTAAAATATATATATTACAACAGTGCTTTTAAATTTTTTAAAAAATAATACTGTGCTTTTGTCTCATATTAAGATTTTTTTTTATAGAAATCTGAAAAATTTCAATTTTCGCATATTTTTCAAGGTTGCTGGAAGAAAACGGAACAAAACCCTTGTTTATTTTTTTCGAAGTTTCCAGTTTTCCCTGCTATTTTCATCTCTACTCCCTAGTAAACCTTTTTAACGCCACAAGGTTACGTCCTGCCATAAGGAAGTATTGTGTCGGCGATGGAAAGTAACACAAATAAGCTCCACGCGTATTCTGTTTCCTCAGAATTTTAAGCAGTGTCTATCTACTATAAGGTTTAAAGCAACTTTTTTTTGTTTTTTTTTTTTTAAGAGACAAAAACAGCATTGTCGCACTGTTTTACAGAATATCAAATACCGTAACCAGAGGGCTACTCACAGCGATTTTTGCTGACTTCGACACTTTTAAACGATTACATTTATGTTTCAATAACCAAATTTATGAACAGGCAGCAAATTATCGGCTTTCATTTCTGTCCTGAAAAAAAAAATTACATTTAAATATCACAAAATTTTTAAAAAATTAGAATAAACACAACGGCTTACAATGAGACCCACATGACAACTAACTCGCAAAACTCCTCCATCAGAGCAGTGACCTTAAGTAACTCGAAATTATTGGTCATCGCGTAAGGCCTTATGGGACCGCCTACAAGTATGGCAAGGTCCATGTACGTGACCGAAACCAAATCTCAACGTCAATGACGTCACGTTGACGCACGTAAATGTACGTGTTTACAGCCGTGATGTCCGAAACCGCTTTCGCAAACTGCCGCCAGAGAGCTGTGAACACAAGTTATGTTATCGCTTTATTTTCAACACTAGCTGTTATTTTTGTGACTCACTTATGAACTTTCTATGAGAACGTTTATATATTTTACATTATTTTGTCGCAGAACTCTCACTGAAAGTCGATGAATTTTACATTAAAAATAAATAATGAAGCCATGTGAATTTTCAGTGTCATCTTGTCACTGAACGCTTACTAAATATTTAATGATTTTACACTAAAAGGAAAATGAAATCATATGAAATTTTAGTGCCATTTAGTCCCAGAGCTCCCGCTGAAATATTTAAGGATTTTACGTGGCGAAATAATTAAACCATGAATTTTCAGTGTTATTTTGTTTCAGAACTCTTATTGAAAATTTAATTATTTTACGGTAAATAAATAATGACAACAGGTGAACTTTCATATAGTTTTGATATTCATAACTTCAGCATTTTCCCCCACTAATATACGTTTATTTCAGGCTGCATTTTTTTTGGCTGCTTTTTATAATTGTATTCTAAAGGTCAAGGTCAATGCTACTGAGGCAAAATATTTGTTTTCATGATTTTCCGAGAAAAATAAATACTGAAACCAGACGCATCTTCGTGCATTTTTTATATTACAAATTTAAGCTTTAATCGTCCAGTACGATGCCAACATTTGAAAATCCGGGAGTGAGCCCACAGGGGAATCGAGCCCGGTTCGCCTTGGTGGGAGACGAGTAGTCGGACCACTACACCACCGTGGCCCCTACAGTGTTTTATCACTACTTCAGTTTGTAACTAGTGTTTGTAACCTAATGCTTAACTCATTACTTTCAAAATATACCTTGTTTTATAGGCCTTTACATAACTAGAAACACCAATATTTAAGCAGAAATAATTTTTTTAAATACGTGAAACTTAAGCCTACAATAAATACAATAAATAGGTGTTACATTTGCGCATAACCGCATGCACGATCATACAACGCATAGTATGAATGAGGTGGAGGGAGGGGGAGAAAGTAAAGATTTAAATGAACATGGGTACTGTCACAGGAAGTTTGAGACATGCCCCCCTTTATGGAAACAAGTGTTCGACGCAAATGCATGGATTTTTGACAAAAATTTGTTCCTTGATAAACTTGTGTGTCTGCGTATGTGTAGATGTGTATGCCTGTGTGTCTGTACGCGTGTACCCTCCCGCCTTTAACATTTTAATACACAAACAGGATTTAACCAAACTTGGTACGTATAGTACTTACGATATACATCTAACTTTGATAGTTTTCGACGCCGGGCGCTTACTTACAAAATGACGGCCAATTTAAAATTTAGGGTGATATAAGTTATCTCGGGAACTTGACGCTCCCCGCGTCCAGGCATTTTTGGCCGCCAGAACACACGCGCTAGCGAAGCCTGCCGACGGTCTACACCAATAAATATTAAGGGCGGAGAACGTGTCCAAATAAAGGATCCCGCGCCTCACAGCTGCAAAGACGGGCCACCCAAGTTTTCTGCACGTGCAGGCGGCATCCGGAGGCAACGGAAGCCACCAGGGCACGAACACAGCTACACTGGGCAGCCGCCCCAAGATACGCCGAGGTCCCACGACCCCGGGCTTCACCGCAATAAAACCAAGAAAAGCTTTTAGCGGGTGTACGAGAAGAATAGCAGCATATCCGGGGACAAGGGATGGACCAGTGTGGGCACTGATCCAAAGGCCACCCGCCAAGTAAGCACGTGCAGAACGAGACAATGAAACGGCCATACCAGAACCGAAGGTCCATGATGGGCAGCCCGAGCCCCAGACACTTGTTTATTACTCCCCGGAACACGTGCAGACGAGGCAGTTTGAATATGGCGAGGGAGGCTACAAAACGAGAGCAGTCCGAGGAAACGAGTCAGTCAGCGGACGGGCGTCGACGAGCGCGGAGCGGGTCGCCAACGACGGGCAGCCTACGAGAGTCCGAAGACGCGGCGCGATTCCGGAAGAGCCAGCCGACATCGGACGCAGCGGCCTGCCAGTTTCCAGTTCACCAGATCTCAACTGCAGGATCAACTACCAGCACAACAGGACAGATAAGTACAGTCATCCAGCGTGTGTGAAGGACCCTGAGTAGTGTTCCGCGAGTGCTACGAATATCTAGAATCACCCAGCAAGTACGAAGCAGATTTCCCCCCCCCCCACGACGCGAACGATACGTAATCCACGTATAGGAACGGGAGGGAGTTGTCTCGAGAACTTGTGTGGCAATTAACTTGTTTTAAAGCAATAATAAAACTAGAGATTTTTCTTGAACTCTTAATCATTACAGTGTATTGATTTATTAGGAAATTGTACCTTTAGAGAACAGTGTCAATCACCTTCCTCCAAAACCACAGCTCGGGGTGTTCTCAAACTATCCAACAGATTTAAATTTAAATTTGTATGTTGGCAGTGCATCATGTAAGTATTGAATTTAGAGATAGATATGGCTGTTTGATTCGCCATTTTGAAAGATATCACCACATGAAAAAATAAAGCCTTTACGATATATCTCGAAAACTACTCAACCAATTCTCGCCAAAATTGGTACGTAAGTAAAACTGTAGTAGGCCATGTAAATGTATGTGACTTAAATTGATTAGGCCCTTATTTTCAGAATGGAGGCTATACAAATATTTTAGGTTTATTTGGTATGGCTACCATACCGTTCAACTAATTTAGACCAAATTTTGTATACTAAAGGTGTATATTAGAAGAATCATATATGTTAATACAAAGATGCTTTGCCCGCCATTTTGTCAGATTGCGTCACACGAATAAATACATTTTTTATGTAATACCTCGAGAAACAATTGACCGATTACTACCAAAGTTGGCAAACGTGTAGTACTGTGGCAGGTGAGTTAAACTGGTATATTTGAAATAGGTCGGACACTTATTTTCAAAATATCAGCCATATAGCTATTTTAGCTCAGTATGTTATATCGTCGAAAACATGTAATCAATTCTAACTAACTTTGTATACTAGCAGTATATATTAAAATGTGTCTACACGGAGGTTCTTATGTCCGCCGTTTTGTAAGATAGCGCCACACGAATAAATAATTTTTTATGTAATGTATCGGGAAACAATTAACCGATTCATAAAAAATTGAGCACACAAATAGAACTGCTTCAGGTGATGTAAACTGTTGTTTTATCTAGATACGAAACTTATTTTCAAAATTACAGTGACTTAGCCATTTTGGTTTGATATGCGATATCGTCTAAACCATGTGAATAATTCCAGCTTAACTTCGTATACTGGAATACCAAGGCGGAATGGCTGTTGTACTGACCAGGGCAGTCTGGTCTTGTCTAGAATCATCTAAAGCATCGTAGAGCACCCGACACTTGTGGAATATGTGCTGGTTGGTAAGTCCTTACAACTTGTTTACTTTACAATATATTTTTTATAGCTGTTTGCATCGGTATGTAGCAGTGTGGACCTTTTCGCTCTCCCTACTTTTCGACTCTGTCATAATATTTTATTTTAGTCTAATGTGACGTAGGTTGCTCGATGCTAACACATTATGTGTTGGTTGGTAGTGGAATTCTCGTGCCTCTGTACTGTGTCATAGCTCGGACAGAGGGTGTACGTGGGGAAAATCGTTTACTATTTTGCTATACTAACCAAGGCTACCACGCCAGTTTTCAGACTCATGGTGTTGTCTAGCATCGTGTGATGCGCTGTACAGTGCTCGTCACTTGTGCAATATGTGCTGGTTGGTAGGTGATAATAACTATTTTCCTTTATATATATATATGTGTGTGTGTGTGTGTGTATATGTGTCTGCTGGCAGCAGCGTTTCGAGACTGTAATTGTTTTTTTGGTCTAATGTAATGTACAGCGTTCGTTGCTCGCGCAACATGCAACGGTCGGTAAGAGTTTAAAACTATTTACCTTTTCATTTTTTTTATATCTAATCTATATATATTATAAAACTCAACGTCTCTCTGTGCGTCTGTCTGTTAGTGCGTTTATCACTCGAGAACCACTTATACGATTTACGTTTTTTTTTATATTCATAGTTATGTTCTTTGACCATGTTTTAGTATATATTTTGTTACGTAAAGTAACATAAGGTATAAGCAGTGACGATAGTAGTGAATCAAGTCGGAAAAAAGTTTGCTCCAGTGCGCTTTCTTGCAATTCGCTATCTAACCTGTTAAAGATGGAACAATACCATGTAGTAAATAATTGTGTATAATAAAAAGACTTAAAATATCTCCGCGGTAGCATATATCTATCTATAACAAAGAAATACTAATAAGCGTTTTTACCATTTAATATCTCAATAAATAAATACGTAAAATTCAAGCAAAATATTAAAGTTTTAATCTGAAAATGAATTGTTTCAATGTTTAGGACAAAATTTGAAGATAGGTATTATGTATCTTTTTTTATCACTCCTGCACAAATGCGGTAATTCTGTAGTCCACGCGAGCGGAGCCGCGGGCACAGCTAGTCGTCAATGTGTAGCAGTGACATAGTGTTTTTCATGACCACTGGTTTAAATACACGATTTTTAGTGGCAAGCAAAGGAACACAACCTTTACAAGTTGTATAATGTGACGTCACATTAAATTCGCTGGTAAATAGTGTACTGCAATTGTCATATTGTAATTTTTTTTTTTAGGTTGGTTCATGTGAACATAAGCTCTTTTTCCCGTTGACGAGCATTCCAGCTGTTTACTAAAGTTCTCGTTGCAATAGCAATACTGATATCGTTGTCACGGACTGTGGAACTATCAGGTATTATTTTTTATAGTAGAGGTTCGATACGACATCGTGCTCACTGCGTTCTTGCGTCTATGTCATGTCTTTATTATTTGTAATGGCGTTACTTAATTTTTTCACGCATGGGACGGTTTTATATGTCGCACGAGGTTATTCCAACCCTTGTGTTAGTCTGACGCAGTTTATTACGACCTTTAGCCCTCGCAGTAGAACCATGTCGCTGTAGTCTTCCTGTGCTATCGGAATCGTCGAACTGCAGTCCTCATTGGCGATTTGACCAAAACCTAGTGCGTCTGGCCTTTTTTTTTTTTTACCTACTTGCACCGAGTACTGCATGCATAGGTGAGTGTTCTGCATTCAGCACGCTAGAATTCGGTCATGTGTGTCGAAACGATTTCTAGCGGGTGCTATCGGTAATGTAAATATGTTGATGTCCCCCCTAACAGGTGGCAGGGGAAACGAAGATGGCTGAAGATGGTGACAGCATCTGTGTGTATTGCTCAAGCATCCACCGATATGGAACTGAGTTCGAAACTTGGCACTATACAAAAACTAACAATTATCTTTCAGACTTAGACAAAATCTGTTTTTTTTTTTGTGATGGAGGTGAACCTAATATTAGCGAGGGTTAAGATAAATGAATAACATATAAATGATTTATACACTTTCACCTTTATTTACAGACTTGGCATAATAAGAATACATAATTTTGTTTGATACAGGCTCAATATATTCTTCATTCGAGTAAAACATTTATGGTGTCTGTTTTGGAAGAACAATACCTGCTGTGAGCACTCAAGCCACTCTTATTCGCATATACCGCACAGCAGTTAAAGCATGGGAAGGTCTTGTAGACGATGGCAAATTACCAGTTACTTTCTTCATGGCATTTGGCACTGGCGCGGTAACTGAATGTCTTAACACAATACACATGCACATGCTTCCCGATGAACGACAAACATTACCTTTGCACTTCTTGTTATGATTATACAGAGCATCACTGTGGGTAAACACAGCATCGCAGTAATCACAGTGGAACGTCTTGTATCCTGGGCTGAACATGCATTGGCAACTTTCGTGTCGGCGTGCATGACAACTTTTACTAAAAGTATTTCCACAATAGTTACATTGATATCGTAATGCATGTAGCGACTCTTCAGGGCTCCTTGCTGTTGTTGATTCCGATGATGTTACAGATGGTGAGTCTTCAACCATTGATTCCGTCTTCATATTGTAGCAGAGTACACGTTCGTAGTAGAAGTATGTAGTCGTAACAGTCTGCTTTCCACCACCACGCTCGCCAACGAAATTATGTCTGTTTTTACATGATGCTCTCTTGTATACTGTTCGCACTACATGCAAATTTGCATTTATCGTTTCGTGTTGGCTCAGTAGATGACTGCTGGCTGTGTGGTACAAACGTCAGCATGGTTGCTGAACTGAAATAGGTTACCTTATCAGGTTGATCGCTGTCTAGCCTGCGAAGTTGTCAATTCGACCTCTCATTGTCTTTACACTCGTTCATCTTTGTGTTGCCAATGCCTTGGTTTTCTTTTTGCTGTTGCTGCTCGCTCCCGATGTGTCTTACACCAGCTCCTGGGATGCAGTGTGCCTGTAATGGTAGCGCTACCTTAGGATGGTTGGCTAGTACTTATAACTATTTTCCTTTTCAGTTTATTTTTATTAGGGTGGACAGAAGCGATATCATCTACCGAAACAGGTTTATTCGAAGCGATATTTTAATTATACATGCTAATATTTACAGCTTGATGTATTCAAACATAATAAATTGTTACCTTGTACTATATAACTGAATTCCTCTCGTAAAGGGACATGCATGTGTAATATGTGATTGTGATGGTTGGTAAGCTCTTATAAATATTTTACTTTTCATTTTATTTTTATATCAGTTTGCATCCGTGCGTAGCTGTGTTGACCTTATCGTTCCCACACTTCTAAACTGAAATTTCTTCGCCTAACGTAATATTCTGTGCATGATGCTAAAACAATAAGCGTTTGTTGGTAAACGCGTATAACTATTTGATTTTATAATAATTTTTTTAATATGTTTGTCTCAGCACGTAGCAGTACCATATCTCTGGCGTGACTAATGGTTTAAATGTATGTTGTTCTGTGTGTACTTGCAGTTCTGGTAATATAAATGATACGTATTCAAATAAGTACATGTAAAAATATTTATGTATAGCTATGTTTAACACGCACTGCATACAGCACTCGATGCTTGTGTAATATGTGATTGCACTGACTGGTAAGTGCTTGTAACTATTTTCCGTTTCATTTTGTTTTTATGTCTGTTTGTATCAGTGTGTGTAGCAGTGTTGCCCTTATCGCACCTATGCTTCTCGGCTTCTCAAAAGTATTTTTTTCGACTAGCATGATGTACAGCGCACGATGCTCGCGCAATAAAAAAATAGGTTGTAAAATGCTTATAACTATTTGCTTTGTAATTTTTTTTACTTTTCATTTTATTTTTAAATCAGTTTGCATTAGTGTATAGCAGTGTTGATCTTATCGTTCCCGCACTTCACAGTGGAAATTTCTTCGCATAACATAACGTAAAGCGAATGATTCTCACACACATGTATTTATTGGTAAATGCGAATAACTATTTACTGTTATATGTATATATTTTTTAATTTGTTTGTCTCAGTGCATAGCAATGTCGTCTCTCTCTTGCGCGATTAATGGTTTAAATGTGTGTTGTTTTGTGTGTGCTTACGGTTCTGCTAATATATAAATTAAACGTGATCAAAATACGTATATATAAATACAGTATTTAAAACATGATATATTGTGTTAGTTTGTACTGTATAACTGAATTCCTCTCGTGAAGGAAATTATAATGTGTGACTCGGCTAGTCTGGCACCCTGGAGCCTGATGTATCTCTCTCTTGGCTTGTGTTCTGCGTCATCCCTTCGCTTGTTGAGACCTGCACGGTGTTCGCGCTGGCCGTCGGCTGTCTGGAAAGGCCCTACAGATTCTCATGATGTTAGTTGATCGCGCGAAGTCGGTCGGGTCCGATGTGTTCCGCTGCTAGTGATGTGAGTGTTGGTTGGTCACTAAATGCGAGGGTTTCGTTTCAGTCGGTTCGTGAGGAAGTCGTTTGCTATTCTGTTGTACTGGTCAGGACGGTCTGGTATTGTAGTACAGCACTCGATGCTTGTGTAATATGTAATTGTGCTGGTTAGTAAGTGCTTATAACTATTTTTCCCTTTACATTTTGTTTTTTAGATCTATTTGCATCAGTGTGTAGCAGTGTTGCCTTCTCACACCTGTGCTTATCGGTTTCGCAAAATATTTTTTTTTTCGACAAGCATGATGCTTGCGCAATATACATAGGACATAGGTTGTTAAAAGCTTATAACTATTAGTTTTATAATTTTTTTTTATCCGTTTGCATTAGCACGTGGCATTGCCGTCTCTCTTGTGCGACTGATGGTTTTAATTCATGTTGTTTTGACACAAGCAAAGGAAAACTGTTTTTACAAGTCGCGTAATGCATATCGTAATTTACATATTGTAGTCATTTTTTGTAGTTGGTCCTTGTGGTCATTCGTTCTTTCTCATGTTGATGTGTATTCTAGCTTTTACTAAACTTCTTGGTGTGATATCACCACTGATATAACTATTAATGATTGTAGCTCCCAGTATGTTGTAAGGTATACATGCTGACTTTTATTTACATATACGTTTTCACATTAATATATCCAGTCTGGATGTTATTGGTCGGTTAAAGGAGGCTAGCTATCACTAAGAGGGATCGAGTTACACTTGCGCTACCATACGACAAGGGTGGCAGTGGTGGATATTGATGAGTGCATGCAGGCTATTTCAGACCATACACACCTGCAGTTCGGAAATTACAGCCAACTATGCTTATAAGTGCACATAAGACATAAATTACCCTGCGATCATTTTCGTTGTTGGGGGCGATGTCTATGTTACGACTTTGGTAACTGTATCTTAAACAGTTCGGAAATTACAGTCAACTATGCTTATAAGTTGACGGGGAGATGCATATGTTACGAATTTGATGACTGTATCTTAAACTCCAGTCTTCAAATTGTTCGGGATCCACTCAACGAAGTAGCTGCTGTTCTTGTTCTGGGTGTTCAGCATCTGCTCACCCCCTCCTTTATGGGCACATGGCCATGGAAGACTGCAGCAACTGTGAGGTAATGCTTGTGGTGTGGATTGCAAGTAGCCATCATGTTCTTGACATCAAACATCTGCTGGGTAAGTTCTGACACAGTAAAAATGCCGTACTTTTGGCTACCTCAAGAAAGAGCATTTAGGGCTTAAATGACCCTGCCATCATTTTCATTGATGGGAGTGTTATGTGTGTTATGAATTTGGTGACAATATCTTAAACGATTTGTAAATTAAAGTTGACTATGCTGATAAGTACGCATAGGGCATAAATGACCCTGCGATCATTTTCGTTGATGGGGTGATGCATATGTTATGAATTTGGTAACTGTATCTTATACAGATAGGAAATAATGGCCAACTATGCTTATAAGTATGCATAGGGCATAAATGAACCTGCGATCATTTTCGTTGATGGGGTGATGCATATGTTATGAATTTGGTAACTGTATCTTATACAGATAGGAAATAATGGCCAACTATGCTTATAAGTATGCATAGGGCATAAATGAACCTGCGATCATTTTCGTTGATGGGGTGATGCATATGTTATGAATTTGGTAACTGTATCTTATACAGATAGGAAATAATGGCCAACTATGCTTATAAGTACGAACAGGACATAAATGACCCTGCGATCATTTTCGTTGATGGGGGTAATGCAAATGTTATGAATTTAGTGACTATATCTTAAACGATTCGGAAATTACAGTCAACTATGCTTATAAGTAGGCATAGGGCATAAATGACCCTGCTATCATTATCGTTGTCGGGGCGATGTCTATGTTACGAATTTGGTGACTGTATCTTAAACGGATCGGAAATTACCGTCAACTATGCTTATAAGTATGAGAAAGCCGAGGTGGAATGATAGAGCATGAGATACATCCCCGCCAAGATGCTAAGTTAAAGGAGCCTGGAAGGAAAATAAGAAAACCAAGGTGGAATGATAGAGCGTGAGACTTGTCTCTGCTAGGGCACCAGGTGAAGGATGCCAGAAGAAATATGAGAAAATAAAATCGGAATGTAAGAGCATGAACAAATGCGGTAATAGGATTCGGGAAGACCTGGAGAAAACCTCCTCGCTTGGAATGCAAGAGCATGAAGTAGGGAACAAGATGTCCTGTGCTGGTATGGAATGGTAGAGGATGAATGTCGCTCCTCACTCCTCATTTACCCAAAAAGGAATCATTTAGCCACATTGTGAAGTAATCAACAGAAATTGAACAAAAACCTTTTTTGAGGAAAATTCAGGAAATTTGGCAGTTTTTACCGGTACTGGCTGCCAAAACAGCCACCGTATGAGGGAAAATAAGGAAATTACGTCATCCAAGATGGCCGCCGCCAGTCCCCCAGACCCAGCCAAGATGCCATGTGCCCTAGAAGGAACTATTTCTAACTACTTTCTTCCATGCACCATTTCCCTTGCTCGGCTTCACCTATAATACAGAAATGATTTGTTTAATATTTTTTGTTTCATATTTTCACTGTGTGTTATTTGTTGGCTGCAAAAATGGCAGAAACGTATTGATAAAATATAAATAGGTTCCTGAATTTTTACAACTAGCAAATTGCACCTAGTGGGAATTAAGGTCATAAAATATTAAACAACTCGTAAAATTTAAAATTTCTATAATCCAACTTTGTCAATAATTACTCCGAAACTGAAATTATGACAAAAAAAAGAAGACTTTATGTAAAAAAAAAACATGAAACCGAGCCTTAAGGGGAATCCTTAGTTAAAAATTCAACTCCTCAATGTCATCACGTCTTGCTGTTAGGAAACTCTGCGAAGGGCCCAAGGGTTCCCTGTGCATTTTCCCGTAGTTGAATTTCTCGCAAATGAGATCTGTAACAGTAGGATATTATAATGGATTAAACTACAGATGCTACATTGTAATTTATTTTCTTTCCCTTATAGCAACTGCACAGGAAATGCCTAAAATGCCGCTTTTGACAGTTTTCCCTTTTTTTTTTCCTTTTAATATATTTAATAGAATAAAGGTAAAAAAATAACGACTGAATATTATCATTTTTAAATCTTACCTCGAAGAAATTTCTATGGTCTATTTGCGGTTTCTTCCCACTTTTTAAATTAAACTTTCGAAAAACCAACCCACGTGTTTGGTTGTTTCCTAAATATGCCATCTATCACAAACATTTTATACTTCTGTTGACATGAAACTACAGTATTTTTAGCAAAATTGAAATTTTATTTATATTTTACTTATAAATTATTATATATTTTATTTATACTTAATATAAATAAAAAAAAGGCGGGAAATATGTGTGTTGGTAATGGCTAGTAAGAAAATGTTCCTATGCCAAATATTATTAAATTGAGTGTGCACGAATGCAGTGCGTGGTCCCTTTGGTGTAATTTTGTAGATATGGTTAAGCTTTGTTCGCATGAGACGGAGGGAATTCCTGGAAGTAGAACTTCAGCAGGGTTTCGGAAAAGTTTGAAGTTACTATCAATGGACTATATTTCCAGGCCATTTATTTACACCGACAATATTTTACTAGGGAGTGCCCGGCGATGCCGCTGGTCGGCGGGATTTCTCGGGGATCTCCCGTTTCCCCCACCCCTCCATTCCAGCGCCGCTCCATACATCGCTTCACACTCATCGGCTCTCAAGACCTCGCTGTTAGGAGCCGCGCAAATCTCTTCACTCACTCACTAAGGAATGCCTTGCGACCGGTGCATCATTTATCCTTAAAGGGAAAGAAAATTTCGCGAATTTATTTGAGTACATAATAGACATAGACACACTTTTGCAGCTGGATGTAGGCGGTAAAATGAGCACTTTTGAAAGCACTCTCATTTGGAATAGTTTTATCTTTGATGTTAACTTACGAGTGCGGTAGAATATCAGTGCATTAAAAACGCCCTGCAGACTCTATTTCAAAGGTTGAGTGTTCACTTTATCGTGAAAAGCACACGGATCTAATTCTTAACCTACAGTTCAAAGATTACACACATTCATGCCTGGATAAAACGTTATAATGGGGAAGGTTTTTCCCTTGATCACTGCTAACTTTACCGTAGATATGCTCGTCAGCGGTTTCGTTAAAAAATACATGCAGTCACGGACGGTGAATTGCTGGTTTTTTTTTTCTTTTGAAGATTGATTCGAAAAGCGATCAGCTAACCGTGAACCAGCTTGCAGGCAGTTTCTCTGAATCAAGCTTGTGTGGAAACCGCAGCGAGTTTAACGACCGGGACACGCGCTGGTCTTACACTTCAATGTCCGAGCGCAGGTTGACACAGTTCGTGTACAACGAACTCCATTGCGGCGCGGCGCGTTACCTCAGCGAGCTGCAACTTTTCAATCTGCGGTCGCGAACCTTTGAATTTGTGTTCGCGTCTACAAACACAGGCGGCGAAGTAAAAAAAAATAATGTCGCAGAAGAACAGTGTGTGTTTGGGTATGTGTGTGCACGCGCGCCAATATACACTGAAGAGCCAAAAAAAATGGCGCACCTGCCTAATATCGTGTAGCCCCCCC
>NQII01001951.1:101374-122550 GCA_002778355.1 Clitarchus hookeri | reverse complement strand
CATGAATCCTGCAGGGCAGTCCACAAATCCAATCTGCGCCAATTTGAGAAAGGGTTGCACGTCTGTCACGTTTAATGATTCTCGTCAGTCGTCGTTCGTCCCGTTCTTTCACGATCTTTTTCCGGCCTCAGCGATGTCGAAGATGTGATGTTTTACCAGATCCCTGATATTCACGGTACCCTCGTGAAATGGTCGTACGCGAACATCCAAATGTTATCGCTACCTCGGAGATGCTATGTCCCCATCTCTCGTGCGCCGACTATAACACCACGTTCGAACTCACTTAAATCTTGACAACCTACCATTGTAGCAGCAGTAACCGATCTAGCTGCCGACCACATCGTGTTACTCTGATTGGTTCCATACCTCGGTTTGTTGCATACGTATGCCTATACCAGTTTTTTTTCTCTTCAGTGTACTATGTATGAATACATATATTTATATACATATTGTTACAATTTCTCGAAGTCAGTGGGCTTAAACAGGTTCTTTAAGGGATGTGGGTTCTTAGTTAAATAAAAATGCTAATAAAATTACCTAGCTTAATTTACAGACACTACAAAGAAAATACTATTGTCTTAATATCTCACAATTAATGGTTATCACTTGCTATTTACAACTAATAAATTTAATCTATACAATTTGCAATCACCTCAAAGATATTAATGCAATCAAAAAATTAAAACCAGTCCCAGTAAACAGTGTATAAAAACATTTAGAACTATTTTACAAATGGCATGTCCATGTCTGATAGTTCTAATATCTACAATAAAGTCCGTGTCACACATTCATACAGCCCCATCTTAATTCAGTCCACATTACACCAGTCTGGAATGTTATAGTGTGATCCGAGCACCCGCAGCCCTCTACTCGTCGGGTACCATGCCCTCTCGTCCGTCCACACCACACACGCACGTCCGCCGTCGTCTCGCACCCTTCGCCGTTGTCCGTTCTTTTCACCAATGTCCCTCATTGTACCACATTTTACCCGGATACCACACTTCTGCCAGATGGTTACCAGAAAGAACTGTCTCCTCTACGGCTGCGGGGGAAACTTCTCCAAATGCCGCGTTGCGCCGAGTATAAGGGTTATCAGAAAATTCTTGTTCGTCCTCTCAAGTCTCTTCGACTCCTCCAGAAGGGGGAAGGAGGAGCTGTGACTCCAGTCAGGTCAGCTGTCTATCATTCCAGCGGCCGCCGGGCGACGGAACAGCAAGTGGATCAGTTTTTGGAGAGGGGAGTTTAGTAGTATGATTATGTTCCTTCTGGGCCAATGTATTTTAAATGGGAGTTAGGCTCGGTGCTGTGGCTGTGGCTGTGATTGGGGCTAGCTTACTGAGGATCGTTTCTTCGGCTCGACTCAGGGGGTGCTCGGAAGCCGTCTACTCAGGATTGACGAACATACCGAAGGTGCTCGGCAGTTACACCCACTAATTCTTCAAGCATATGTTTGTTTCTGGTAACCATATTGGTTTTATAGGCACAGGGTATGTCAAATCGTAAATCTGTAATCACTATACGATTTTAAAAAAATTATTTTGAATTATAAATTATTTTTTAAGTTGTGCCGAAATTATACATAGGGTATTGAGGAAACATGTAAAAGTTCATTAAATTACTACATTCCCAGTCCCCTCTCTTGAAAACTCATTAATACACGATGCCAGAATATGCTAATTATTCACCGCCTCGACTGTTTTGTAGGTTTAAGTATGCTACTCTGATTTTTAAATGTATGTATATATGAATATACCAAGTCTTTCATACAAGTAGCAACCACATGCCCGAGTATGTTAAAATCATGATATATATCAGCAACTACAAACACTTTTATAGGCATAATTGCCTTTAATTTAAATGTCAATACTGCCAGTCCCTGGAGACTTGAAATGCACGAGGGTGATAAAGTCTTAACTTTCGTGCACTTTTTGACCATCAATCCATCAATCGTCCACTCATTTAATCGATATTTGGATCAATCCATTAATCTTCCATTCTTTCCATCAATATCTCAATGTTCCCATCAATCTTTCGCAAACTTTCAATCTATCTTTCAATCCTTTCATCAATTTTTCGCAATCTTTTCGTCAATCTTTTACAATATTTCCATCAATCTTTCGCAATATTTCCATCTATCAGCACAGCAATCAGCGCCGCACGCATTGCAATCAGCACTGCATGTACTGAAATCAGCACCACATGCACAACAATCAGCAATCCACACACCAATCTACACCAATCACACCAATCCACACATTAGTCCACAGTGCCTGCTGGATGACAGCATGTTGTGCTGATTGTGGTGCATACAGTGCTGATTGATGGAAATATTGCGAGATTGATGGAAAGTTTGATGGAAAGATTGCGAAAGATTGATGGGAAAATTTAAAGATTGATGAAAAGAATGGAAGATTAATTAATTGATCCATATATCGATTAAATTATTGGACGATTGATGGTCAGGAAATGCACGAAAGTTAAGACTGTTTATCACCCTAGTACATTCCAAGTCTCCAGGGACTGGCAGTATTGACATTTAAATTAAAGGCAATTATGCCTATAAAAGTGTTTGTAGTTGCTGATATATATCATGATTTTAACATACTCGGGCATGTGTTTGCTACTTGTATGAAAGACTTGGTATATTCATATATACATACATTTAAAAATCAGAGTAGCATACTTAAACCTACAAAACAGTCGAGGCGGTGAATAATTAGCATATTCTGGCATCGTGTATTAATGAGTTTTCAAGAGAGGGGACTGGGAATGTAGTAATTTAATGAACTTTTACATGTTTCCTCAATACCCTATGAATAATTTCGGCACAACATAAAAAATAATTTATAATTCAAAATATTTTTTTAAAATCGTATAGTGATTACAGATTTACGATTTGACATACCCTATGCCTATAAAACCAATATGGTTACCAGAAACAAACATATGCTTGAAGAATTAGTGGGTGTAACTGCCGAGCACCTTCGGTATGTTCGTCAATCCTGAGTAGACGGCTTCCGAGTACCCCCTGAGTCGAGCCGAAGAAGCGATCCTCAGTAAGCGAGCCCCAATCACAGCCAAAACCACAGCACCGAGCCTAACTCCCATTTAAAATACATTGGCCCAGAAGGAACATAATCATACTACTGAGGGTCTAAATGGGTCACCGCCTAAAGAGCCGGGTCCGCGCATAACCATATAACACGGTGCCCGCGCCCAGTGCAGGAGTCCGAACGTTACACTATTTTCATACACATCTACAGTTATATATAAGCTGTTCATGGTAAAGTGAGCACTTTTGAGGCCCTAGTTACTTTTTCCTTTCAACTATTGTTTATTCTTGAACCACATTTTAAAATAAATATTGCAATGCAAGTTATAAACACAGTATGTATATTCCACCACACTAGGAAGTTAACGTCTAAGGCTGAAATAAAATATATTTATTGACTATTATTTTAGATGAGCGAGCTTTCATAAGTGTCCACTTTACTGTGAATAGCCTATAGTTATGGACAGTGTTATTTTTCTAATGTTTTTTTTTAAAATCCAAAAGTGATTATTTCACCGTGAGTAGCTCTAAGCTTGAAGATCCCGTTCGGATAGTTATAAGTTAATTCCACTTTTCAGATATTTTGCAAAACAGTTAAATTCGATTTTCAAGAGCTGATATCGCCCTTAATATTCAGTCTAGTCCGATACATATGCCACTTGATTCTACACAAGGAATCACCCCACCAATATTGTCGGTCGAATTCAGACCCATCCAATATAAATGCGCTTCGTAACTCGTCGTCAGTATTGCCTACTTTAGATAAGCCCGTAATTGTTTACTTGCAGGCAGGGATTATTTTTACTCACGTCATAAATAAAACTTCCTTTTTTTTTTTTTTTTTTTTTTTTTGAAGGAGGGGGGAATCCATGCGCAATGTAACCTGGAGCTAAAATGATAANCTATGTCCCCATCTCTCGTGCGCCGACTATAACACCACGTTCGAACTCACTTAAATCTTGACAACCTACCATTGTAACAGCAGTAACTGATCTAACTGCCGACCACATCGTGTTACTCTGATTGGTTCCATACCTCGGTTTGTTGCATACGTATGCCTATACCAGTTTTTTTTCTCTTCAGTGTACTATGTATGAATGCATATATTTATATACATATTGTTACAATTTCTCGAAGTCAGTGGGCTTAAACAGGTTCTTTAAGGGATGTGGGTTCTTAGTTAAATAAAAATGCTAATAAAATTACCTAGCTTAATTTACAGACACTACAAAGAAAATACTATTGTCTTAATATCTCACAATTAATGGTTATCACTTGCTATTTACAACTAATAAATTTAATCTATACAATTTGCAATCACCTCAAAGATATTAATGCAATCAAAAAATTAAAACCAGTCCCAGTAAACAGTGTATAAAAACATTTAGAACTATTTTACAAATGGCATGTCCATGTCTGATAGTTCTAATATCTACAATAAAGTCCGTGTCACACATTCATACAGCCCCATCTTAATTCAGTCCACATTACACCAGTCTGGAATGTTATAGAGTGATCCGAGCACCCGCAGCCCTCTACTCGTCGGGTACCATGCCCTCTCGTCCGTCCACACCACACACGCACGTCCGCCGTCGTCTCGCACCCTTCGCCGTTGTCCGTTCTTTTCACCAATGTCCCTCATTGTACCACATTTTACCCGGATGCCACACTTCTGCCTGATGGTTACCAGAAAGAACTGACTCCTCTACGGCTGCGGGGGAAACTTCTCCAAATGCCGCGTTGCGTCAAGTATAAGGGTTATCAGAAAATTCTTGTTCGTCCTCTCAAGTCTCTTCGACTCCTCCAGAAGGGGGAAGGAGGAGCTGTGACTCCAGTCAGGTCAGCTGTCTATCATTCCAGCGGCCGCCGGGCGACGGAACAGCAAGTGGATCAGTTTTTGGAGAGGGGAGTTTAGTAGTATGATTATGTTCCTTCTGGGCCAATGTATTTTAAATGGGAGTTAGGCTCAGTGCTGTGGCTGTGGCTGTGATTGGGGCTAGCTTACTGAGGATCGCTTCTTCGGCTCGACTCAGGGGGTGCTCGGAAGCCGTCGACACAGGATTGACGAACGTACCCGAAGGTGCTCGGCTGTTACACCCACTAATTCTTCAAGCATATGTTTGTTTCTGGTAACCATATTGGTTTAATAGGCATAGGGTATGTCAAATCGTAAAACTGTAATCATTATCCGATTTTAAAAAAAATATTTTGAATTATAAATTTTTTTTTTATATTGTGCCGAAATTATACATAGGGTATTGAGGAAACATGTAAAAGTTCATTAAATTACTACATTCCCAATCCCCTCTCTTGAGAACTCATTAATACACGACGCCAGAATCTGCTAATTATTCACAGTCTCAACTGTTTTGTAGGTTTAAGTATGTTACTATGATTTTTTAATGTATGTATATATGAATATACCAAGTCTTTCATACAAGTAGCAACCACATGCACGAGTATTTTATAATCATAGTAGGGATCACCAACTACCAACATTTTTATAGGCTTAATTTAAATAACTTCTTTAAATTAAAAACAGCCAACATAAACGAAACAGTGCCAATACAACGTGAAGTGTTGTGCCAATCCTGTTGAAGAATAAATCGGTAGACATTGGTGAGGAAATCAGCAGATTTCGGTAGCAAATACATCCATTATATGCAGGATTATTCAGCGCTAAGATGTTCACCCCAAATATCTTCCGAACCACTAAATGTATCGAAATTCTGATTTGGAGTACGTAAAAGCACCACGGGGCTCATTTGACACCATATGTGTCTGTTCCGAGATGTAATTAACGACGAAGATAACGATATCAACTTTGATTTTTAACATGAAATATACTCATTCTCCCAATAGCATAACATGTTATAAAGCGGTGAGTTAAATGGCGTGATTATTTTGAAAACCCGACGAACACTTTTTGAAATATGAGCTAAGGAGGTTTTCATAGGTGTATGCATTTGACTGTAGTTGCGAGGGGTAGGTTGCAGGAATACATAGGTGCTCGCTATGTGGGCGAAAAGTTACGGTAGTACGTCAGTAGAATCTTAAAGAGAATAACAGCATGATTAAAAAAAAGTTGATTTGTAACATAGTTGGTAAAGACTGTTCACGACAAAGTGAACACTTTTGAAATCAACCTTGGTAAAAAGTCACTGCCCCTGCCTGCATACATTTTAATGGGCGTACTGAGTGGCATGCGCCCAGTAAAGTTGGTAATGATGGATGGAAAGTAGTTCCATATCTTAACGTAGAATAAAAAGTGTTANGTGGCATGCGCCCAGTAAAGTTGGTAATGATGGATGGAAAGTAGTTCCATATCTTAACGTAGAATAAAAAGTGTTAACTAACCATTTCTGATAACTTAAATTATTTCTTTCGCTTTTTTTTAATGCATCGAAGTGTAAAAATTACCAGATTTGTACTTCATTTAATTGATTAATAATCCCACAGTTTCACCGTACCAACGCATGAATAAAGTGATGAGGCCCATGGCAATGTTAATTATACATAAGGCGGAATAATACACAATGTACATACAAGTATATCTTAAGCAGGACTTTCAAAAGTGCTCATTTTACCGTAAACAGTCTATAAATTTAAATTACCATTTTCTGGATANGTGGCATGCGCCCAGTAAAGTTGGTAATGATGGATGGAAAGTAGTTCCATATCTTAACGTAGAATAAAAAGTGTTAGCTAACCATTTCTGATAACTTAAATTATTTCTTTCGCTTTTTTTTTAATGCATCGAAGTGTAAAAATTACCAGATTTGTACTTCATTTAATTGATTAATAATCCCACAGTTTCACCGTACCAACGCATGAATAAAGTGATGAGGCCCATGGCAATGTTAATTATACATAAGGCGGAATAATACACAATGTGCATACAAGTAGNTGGCAATGTTAATTATACATAAGGCGGAATAATACACAATGTGCATACAAGTAGATCTTAAGCAGGACTTTCAAAAGTGCTCATTTTACCGTAAACAGTCTATAAATTTAAATTACCATTTTCTGGATATAATATTTTGTGGAGCAGAGAGATTAGGGTGGCTCTTAACATCGGGGTCTTGAGAGCTGATGAGGGTGAAGCGAGGTGAGTATGCAGCAACGCCGGAATGCGAGGACAGGGGAAACGGGAGATCCCCGAGAAANCGATGAGGGTGAAGCGAGGTGAGTATGCAGCAACGCCGGAATGCGAGGACAGGGGAAACGGGAGATCCCCGAGAAAACTCGCCGATCAGCTATTCCCACTTGCAAAATTCCGGGAGTGACCCCACAGAGAATCGAATCCGGTTCGTCTAGGTTGTATGCGAGCAGTTTGACCACTATACCGCCGCAACCCCACTGTAATTTTTTTTGTGAATAATTAATATTTTTGCAAAGTATTTGACTGTTTATAGTGACAATTTTTTATATTATGTTCTTCTTTTGTGCTCCCTCTGAACCAAAGCCCTGGGTGCGTCCCTATCTCTGGGCGAACGTCAGTGTGGAATAATCTAGAAAAGGATAACCGCTAGTGTTCCCAACATTTATAAAGAGAATTCCACTAGGCCACAAGTGAAACATTACTAGGATCCCCTAGGTTTCGAAAATATATTAAATAATCTTTCGGATAATAACGGTAACCATAGTCCTATGTTAAATTCCACTTAAAATAATAGTTCAACATGTGTATTTTTAATAGCAAACCTTTCTTTCACCATTGGATTTAAATAAATGCATATATTACGTTGTAGCAGCAGTAGTGACAAACTTAACAAGAAACTGAAATAGCAGCAACGACATAAAAAAATAAGCATAACGATGCAACACCACCAATTGGTGAGTAACACCTACACAGTAGGTTATATGTATGTATCACTTCATCATCCATATATTTTTTCGCGTCCAGAAAACTTTCCACCGCATGCCACCGACCATTAAAAAATATCCACTATAATATCTACTGACCCACTAGACAACAATTCTGGCCACTAGGCAGGAATTAAATCCACCAAATCTGATATGGAAAACCCACTAAGTGACAATGACAATTTATTACGGGCATTAATAATAAATGTTGTGTTACTAATGGTACGATGCCACACAACCGACCAGTCGCCAAACACAATTTCTTTGGCATTTATACAAATATGTATAGCTTGTCTTCGTAAAATTTCTCGAGGGGGAATAATTATTTCGAACTCACGAGAATTACGGAAGTCCGTATCGACCTTCTATGTCGTTCACTTCGTACTGTGCAGTGGCTTTCAATAAAAGCGTTTCTCTAACGTTCTTGAAAACGATGTCTGAAAGAAGAGTTTAAATTTCATCGTCGGAAGTAATTAGAACTTGCAATTTAACATAATGCGAAGCTGGCAGAGGGTAAGCAAGGCATTCGGATATAACTCTATAGGTATGGCCTGTTCCACAAAGGAGTGCACTTTTTTTTTGTGTACTGCACAATCTGTATCCATGGCGATAGCAGTGTCTCCCTGTGTCACAGATAATGTTTACAAAAACACATTTAGCTGACTGTCAACCTGCCCGATGTGTCACCATATAAAACTTATGCCGTGGAAACAGCTGTTCACGGGAGTACAGTTACAACTGCCAAAAAAAAAGTGCACCCGTTCGTGTGTGTATCGGCCGTTCACGGTAAAGTAAGCACTTTTGAAAGCCCTGCTTAGGATATAATTTCTCCCCTGTTTTGTATCCTTCCACTATATGAAAAATTAACATTCCCGTGGATTTCATTTCTTTATTCGTGTGTAAGGCGCNTCTTTATTCCGTCTACCCGGTGCTTGAACTGCGTTGCAGAGTGTTCCAAATACACGTTTTTCAACGAAACTATTAAGCGTGCGTNTCGTGTGTAAGGCGCCCGTCTACCCGGTGCTTGAACTGCGTTGCAGAGTGTTCCAAATACACGTTTTTCAACGAAACTATTAAGCGTGCGTCCAACGTGCTGATCTACGAAAAGAACACACACTTCAGACGAGAGCTGTTAAGTACTTTCAAAATATCACGTACGTTAGAAACATCAATTTAGAGTACTCCATAACCGCTAAAAACTGCCTTTCCAAGGCGCTGTAGCTCAAAATGCACGCATCAGATACAAACAAAACTACTATAGGGGCCTGCACTGAACCTTCCTAAAGACTTCCCACTAATAAAATAATATGGTCACCGCTGAAAGTCCCATAGGTACACGCAGCACGACGAGAACACTGCACGCCAGTTCAGAGCCTTGCGCTTAGCGGCGATGGCGTACTTGATGCGCGTGGCAGTGTCGCCCTTATCGCTCCTGCGCTTCTCGGCCTAAACGTGGGAAAAAGTTCCAGGTAGACGGGGGCCTTAAGCGTAACTGTGAGACCATTAGCAATGTAAATATGTTACTAGTAAACAAATTATTACACTTCTGCACACGAAACAAGCAGAAACTACAGTAAATCAAATAAACTCAGTGTCCATAAATATAAACGTCACGATGTTAATACGTCAATACACGCAAATATATTTTTCGTAGCTCGTTGCAAACTTTACAGACAGCATGCCAGTCAGTGTGTTCGTTAAAATACACGCTGTATACGGACAGTGATTATTTTCGAACGATTTAAAAGTGCTCACTTTGCAGTGAACAACCTATAACAATGTATTCTACCGGACACATTGGCGTGCAAGCTCAGAAAGTTGGCAAAGTTGGCAGTGAAGTAATAAAAAAAATATTTTGAAGTCTTGACGTACTCTGAGTATAATGTTTAAATTTGTGCAAATCAATTTATTTTTGTTTTATACACTTGAGAATACGAATTGGGCATATCAGTAACACATTTATGCTCTTAACAATTTCACATTTTCATTTCGATGACGCATGAATACAGTAATCGTGCCCATCGCAATGTTAATTGTTAAGTATTTCGGATGTATATAAAATCAGAAGAAAAGTAGATCCTAAGCAGGGCTTTCAAAAGTGCTCATTTAGCAGTAAAGTCTACGGAGTGGAGGGCACGGATTTTTTTTTAGAGATTTAGTTTATAAGTGTTAATGAAAACAACTATTTCCTTCCATGAAATTACTCATAGCACAACCTTACAAGTAACTGGCTATAAACCAAACTTTGGCTGAAAATACAAATTTGTTTCTGATAAAATTATCATGTAACTTTAGTTAAAAATCTACTCATAATCTTGTGTGGTTAACCTTTTATTATTGACACTAAACTGTAACAGCTGTTTTCTAATAATGTAGGACTAAAGCAAAAATTGGTATTGTTATTACGGTTTCGAGTGAATCTGACAATCATGTTAGCGCCTATTTTAAAATGTAGTGCTATTATCATAAAAAATATTGTACATATTGTAAATTATGTTTTATTTTATATTGTATTTTGTTCTATGATGTTTATGTTGTTGGATAAAAAGAAACTACGACGTTTAAGGTTGACCGAGGCTAGAAAACAGGAAGAGTAAAGAGCCGTCTAGAATCACACCGGAATTTTCCATTTCCTAGAACACAAACAACACAAGACTGGCTTACGTGCGAGGCTCACGGCTCTCATGGAACGAGAATGCGTGAAGAAGGTAAATTTTTTTTTTGTTTGCCTGCTGGAGGGTGACCGTTTTTTTCCCACTCCCTACCACTCTTTTTATTTCCTCGCTCACGTGACCTGCATGCTGCGTGCGCAGCTCAAGGTGGCTTGCAGACTGCGACGCAGCGCCAGCCGGCACGCAAAGAGCTTCCGGCGAAGATACTCCAACCGGGCCGGCTTGCAGCCGGCGGATCTAAGAGTTTCAACAGCTGTACTCTTGACGTGCAGCCGGCTCAAGACACTCCACCCAACGCAAATCATTACGTTCTCTACTTTGCAATGCTTGGTTCACAATTGTAAGCATATCAGTAACAATTTAACTAGTCATGTGCAGCGTGCACGAGAATTGACCGCCATGTTTTCGAACCTATTGATTAACTATTGTGCATACCTGGTCGTGTGCATGAGAGTTCCGGACGTAGTGCACAAAGGATATGGTTATATTTCGTTTCTTATGCGGGCGTATGAGGCAACAGCCAATCAAGAGCAAAGTATAACATTTTCGATGAAGTTGCTTATTTTAAATGGAGGACAGTTGCGCTGCAGAAACGANTGGTTCACAATTGTAAGCATACCAGTAACAATTTAACTAGTCATGTGCAGCGTGCACGAGAATTGACCGCCATGTTTTCGAACCTATTGATCAACTATTGTGCATACCTGGTCGTGTGCATGAGAGTTCCGGACGTAGTGCACAAAGGATATGGTTATATTTCGTTTCTTATGCGGGCGTATGAGGCAACAGGCAATCAAGAGCAAAGTATAACATTTTCGATGAAGTTGCTTATTTTAAATGGAGGACAGTTGCGCTGCAGAAACGANGCAATCAAGAGCAAAGTATAACATTTTCGATGAAGTTGCTTATTTTAAATGGAGGACAGTTGCGCTGCAGAAACGAGAAAAGTAACAAGATATAAATTTAGACGAAAGAACAGACAACAATTAACCTGCATAAAATTTTAAATATTATCCCAATCTTTAACGGTTGCAAGAGCAAAGATTTTAAAGAAAAGCAAAAATGGCAATTATTTTTAATTACTGTCCTGTTACTAAAATCAATTTTATGTGTGTAAAGACATCTCAAATATTAATCCTTTTTCTTTTTTCAACACACCCACTTGCCAGACTGGTAGCAAAATTTCATTGGTTAAAAATAATNAAATATTAATCCTTTTTCTTTTTTCAACACACCCACTTGCCAGACTGGTAGCAAAATTTCATTGGTTAAAAATAATTCATAAGTATTCATTTGTAAATCAATTTCGCACAAGATTTCAGTTCGTGGAATGTATTTAAAAAAAAACTCACTTGGTGTAATTTATATATTATGCACATTGAAGACACGCAATCACGGTGAATTGAGGCCGTCATAATTCCCACAACTCTTCTCGTGTGCGCCTAACAAATAAAATTCTGGAATAAAAGCATCAAAATTAAAGAACTCTAATAATGGAAAAAAAANAAATATTAATCCTTTTTCTTTTTTCAACACACGCACTTGCCAGACTGGTAGCAAAATTTCATTGGTTAAAAATAATACATAAGTATTCATTTGTAAATCAATTTCGCACAAGATTTCAGTTCGTGGAATGTATTAAAAAAAAAAACTCACTTGGTGTAATTTATATATTATGCACATTGAAGACACGCAATCACGGTGAATTGAGGCCGTCATAATTCCCACAACTCTTCTCGTGTGCGCCTAACAAATAAAATTCTGGAATAAAAGCATCAAAATTAAAGAACTCTGATACTGGGAAAAAAAAAAAAAAAAAAAAAAACAGCTATGTTTTTATATAAAATTCGAAACGAATTACATTTACCTCGAATATTTCCATGAAAATAGTTATTACAATAGTAATGCACATAGCTGCACTAGTCTTCACGATTTGAAACATTTCTTACGATCATTAAACAGCGCAGCTCTGTGCTATGGTAGTGTTAGTGACAACTATCATAACAGGAGACATAATATACTTAATTTAAAAGATACGAATTTTTACAAGAAGGAAATGAGATTAAAGTTAACTACAGTTTAAAAAGAAAGTTTTTGTTTGTCGCTTTATATTAATCGCACAACGGGGCGACTGTTCGTGGCAGTACACGGATCTACAGTATGCGGAGAAAATATACTTACTTTTTTAATAATTCCTTCAGTTTTTATTTTGATCAGTTTGGGGTATTTAGCAGTTAATTTTCTACGGTGGACGCGAAAGGCAGAAATGCGTCTTTTCCCCCTCTCGTTTAAGCACTGAAACTTGAAGGTGAACAGTGACTATACACGCGACTGTAATCCCGCCAACATACGACCAATGCTTAAAATTTTTGTTAATATTTATCCTAAAAAATTTAGCCAGTGAATGAACTACAGTGTAGTTATTTGTGACGCTAGATAATTGTAAATTTTTTTATTTGCACTGACGGGAAGTTTTTGAAAATTATGTGCCTGAATGTTTCAATCGATGCTATTCAGGATTACATGGAGCTGAAATGATAAATCTAAATAACTTCTTTAAATTAAAAACAGCCAACCTATACAAAACANTTAAGCTTCAGGATTACATGGAGCTGAAATGATAAATCTAAATAACTTCTTTAAATTAAAAACAGCCAACCTATACAAAACAGTGCCAATACGACGTGAAGTGTAGTGCCAATCTCGTTGAAGAATAAATGGGTAGACATTGTTGAGGAAATCAGCAGATTTCGGTAGCAAATACATCCATTGTATGCAGAATTATTCAGCGCTAAGATGTTCACCCCAAATATCTTCAGAACCACTAAATGTATCGAAATCCTGATTTGGAATACGTAAATGGCACTACGGGGCTCATAAGACACCATGTATGTCTGTTCCGAGATGTAATTAACGACGGAGATAACGATATCAACTTTGATTTTTTTGAAAGGAAATGTACTCATTCTCCCAATAGCATAACATGTTATAAAGCGGCGAGTTGAATGGCGTGATTATTTTGAAAACCCGAAGAGCACTTTTTGAGATATAAGCTACGGAGGTTTTCATAGGTGTATGCATTTGACTGTAGCTGTGGCGAGGTAGGTTGCATCATCCTCTGGGAGATGTTGCATTGGCGTGGACTGTGGAACAGACGCGATTTGCTCGGTGAATTAATTTTAACCAAGCTACAAACATAAAATCAAACACACGGTTTATTTGTCTGTAACATCAACAACAAACAATTTTTCTCGTGCATTCGATACCTGTGTTACAATATCATTAGAGTGTGTGTCACATGTGTAGGAACACTCCGCTGGACTTATTGTTATTTGCGGGTAGGGGGGAGGGGGGGATTCGGTAGAAATTAAATTATTTCGGTAGACAATGATCGGTTTCGGTAGATCTACCGAAAAACCGGTGAGGTCGACAACAATGAGCCGGAGTTGACAAGCTTCGCGAATGCTCTGTGTACGATTCGCAGCGGCGCAGAAGAGTGTGGTAGCGGCCTGAGAGTTTCAACGGCGAAGACACTCCTATCGCTGCGGGCCGGCGGAGGGGAAACAAGCGTGGAACCGGTTGCCGCCCTCGGTCATGTGACGTGTTCATTTTGGACGCGGCGGGGAGTACCACGTGGCGCGAGTTGTGCGGACTTGTGCCGGGCGACGGCGACCGGAGGTGACGCAACTACAGCCAGCCACTTCCCTCGCGCGCGGCCCGGGCGTGAATATTGCCGGGAAGGACAGCGATACCGGCAACTGCCGCGTGACTCATGCAGGGATACTGGCGGTTCGCTCGGGTGTCGTTGCATCACGCGGTAGTCGCGCGGGCAGAACAGGAACATTCCACAAACGTCGTCAGCGGTAGTGCAGTCAACGTTCGCTAAACCAATTACAATTATCACACTTTATTAACAGTTCATTTATCACGTGCGTGCGAATTTCGTATCTGCAATTTAGATATTGCAATTCTTGTTTTTTTTTTTTTTTTTTTTTTGGGAAGGAGGAGGGGGTGTAAAAACTGTTACGTGAATCAAATCTTTATTTTTGAAACATATTATATAGAACACACAAAACAAGTAACACATGTGGTTTGGAGACAAAAAGATTTTATAAAAAAAAATTTGTATTATGGCCGGAACAAAATTTTACAACTATTTTCTACTATACAGACTTCAGCAGTGATTTCTGTGATGTTTTTGTCCTGTTCGGCTGGCGTAAAAAAATTACTTGAAAGAATACGACTAAGTTACCACCATGCAACTTTACGATGTGATTTCAATGCGCCATTTGTTGTCGGTGCTATCGCCGTACCGTCTTATGACACGTGGAAATCATTTCTGTTACAGAATGTTAATGGTTGATTACGCACTTATGAAAGCCCCCCTGCTTATGATATACTTTTCTTATTCTGTACATTTCCAATGGTACTCATACCTTTATTCATGCACCAGCCAAGTAAAACCACGGAATTGTTAAGATTGTAAACGTATTATTAATACGCAGATTTGTAATATAATGTGTATGAAGCATGATACACTGACTTAGGTGGTCAAGCACCTTCAACTTTGCAACACAAACAACAAAACATAAATTATTAAGAACGGCTTTTCTTTTTAATTAGATACCAACTGAACTAGGAGCCCTGCATTCCAGTGTGTACTGAAGTATCTATGTATTTAGGGGGACTGCTTTTTTCAAAGGTTTGCTTGAACAGTACTGACTACCGTGAACAGTCTTTAGTATTATCTGCGCGTGCATTCGAAAATTTTGTAATTTTTAGTGGAACTCATATACAAGTAATCTTTACTGGGTAAGCGTGATAAAAAATAAATTGAAGGTAACTGGTGAGCTAGACAAATTTTATGCAAGTTCATAAACAAATCAAATTTCAAATTTTGTTCAACATTCTTATAAAATTTGCACACAACGCTATGATGAAAATGGGATAATGCAGTTAGTTACGTGCAAATTCGCCGATGCATACATCCATCTGTGTAGGCTGTTCACGATAAACTGAGCGCTTTCGAAAGCTCTGCCTATCTACTTCTCTGCCATTTTGTGTCCTTCCACCATATGTAACAACGTTGCCCTGACACTCTCACTTTATTCATGAGGCAGTCAAGATATATATGTGGAATCAATAAGAATGTAAATATGTAAACAACATGCCAATTTTTGCTCTAATCTGCGTAAAACCGACAGTAAATATTGTCTGTCTCATATAAATTGGCGAGATTTTGACAGTCAGTGAGTGGCAATTTGAAGTATACGAAATAAACAACGTGCCATTTACAAAATCCCGTATCAGCTGATTCATGAACGAACAAAAAATAATATTACGTTGGCTGTTCTGAGTGCACTGCCGACGCACATCAGACAAGCAGAAAATACGCGGATAAGAAAAAGTTCTTATATTAAATAATACATTTTATTTTACGTGGTCATGAAACAGCGGTTTTTTAGTGTTACAAACTAAACTTCGTGCTAAAGTAGTATGCATAGGTGTTCAAAATGAAATGCACATTCAAACGATCCATGTTAAAATTAAACAACTTAAAAACCTTGGGAGTTCTATTCACGTATCCGCACTCTCCATCCATGCTATCCATACACGCTTGATATTAATTCTAAAAGCCTACAGAAATATCGCAGGGTATTGTTAAATTATTTTTTCAAATAATTTGACGAAATATATTTTAAACTTGTGTCGTTTCAAGCCAGTAATAGGAGAAAAATTACTTTTTGAAAAGACGGCATCAGGAGGCAGGCCAACGAGCTGCCACCTGTTGAAAAACGCATTCGGCTCACAAAAACGCTACCTGCCATGCCATGCGCGCCATTTGTCTCTCTCCCGAAGGACTAACCAGCCAGAACAATATAGCTTTCTCGTGTAAAATAACACATTTACGAACATATACCAGTGGTTTTATTTTTCCGCAAACTCTATAATATTTAAAGTAGGGTGTATTTCCGTGTACAGCGATTTCGTGTACCAGTAATTTCCTTTGGGCTGGTAATAGTTACGTTTACATCCATTACACGCCATGTTGTTCTGCCACCCGCTTTGCAAAGTTGTTGGTGAGTTGGCGAATAAAGTACGTTGTCAAGCAAGTTCCCAAAATTATTTTTATTTCAATTTTTAGTATATTATCCTGTAACGTCCAAAGTGTGATAAGAACTACAATTGCCATCTCGCAAATATTAACCCAAATTCGCTGTCTCGGATAAATTAAAAAAAAGATAGCAAATATTTAATTTTTTGCAAGGTTATTTTACTTTTATANGCAAAGTTGTTGGTGAGTTGGCGAATAAAGTACGTTGTCAAGCAAGTTCCCAAAATTATTTTTATTTCAATTTTTAATATATTATCCTGTAACGTCCAAAGTGTGATAAGAACTACAATTGCCATCTCGCAAATATTAACCAAAATTCGCTGTCTCGGATAAATTAAAAAAAAGATAGCAAATATTTAATTTTTTGCAAGGTTATTTTACTTTTATANCAAATTCGCTGTCTCGGATAAATTAAAAAAAAGATAGCAAATATTTAATTTTTTGCAAGGTTATTTTACTTTTATAACCTACGAATTTTTTTAGACATATGTCAGTCTATAGATACATTAAAGTTTGTTTAGCATTACAGTACAATGGCAAGTGGATTAGCTGACAGCGTGTTGAAAAAAAAATACAACCTCCACTTGACGCCCCAGCTGATGGCGAAAGGATACTTAAACGAAAAGTAAACATTTGGCGCTACTTTCGTCGAACTTTCAAAATCTCGCCAACTTATATGAGACAGACAATATATTAAATAAATTCAGTGGCCACAAATATATAAGTTACGCTTTGAATACGATATTAACATATGGGACTACTTTTCGTATTTCGTTGCCAACTTAACTGGGAGCACGGAAGTCACTGTGTCCGTTTAAACGAAATTTCGTTACGGACAGTGACATTTTTCATAGGTTGATTTCGAAAGTGCTCAGAATGTTTAATACTGTGCATAAGACGTCTTTGTATAGAAATACTTTCAAACCCACCCGCTTCTTACATGGAATCCCCGTACATTAGTTTCCAGACATAAAACGATTCGTGCGTCCTAAAAAAAACAGCATATTTCCGAACAGATACCGAAATTTCCGTATGTTTAGCAACGCCATTGGGGAAGTTAGATACTTATTTATTTATTTCGACTTTATTTATACTGGCATAGCTAAGGCTTCAATGCCTTCTCTTACACTTAACCAGGTATAACATAATGCACACATGCGTAAACATAATGAGCAAGATAGAAATTGGNAATGCCTTCTCTTACACTTAACCAGGTATAACATAATGCACACATGCGTAAACATAATGAGCAAGATAGAAATTGGTTGATAATAGTTAATTGAGCACTTTTGAAATCCGTCTATAGAAAATGTCACTGTCCCTACCTGCAAATATTTCAACGGGCGCATTAACAACAAGCGTGCGCTCAGTGAAGTTAACGGAGGGAAAACAGTTCTATGTCNTGCAAATATTTCAACGGGCGCATTAACAACAAGCGTGCGCTCAGTGAAGTTAACGGAGGGAAAACAGTTCTATGTCCTCAAGTTAAATTAAAAGTGTTAGGTAAACATCTTTATATACTGAAATTATATATATTATATATATATATCTTTATGAATTTTTCAATGCGCACATGTGTAAAAATTAACACATTTGTAAAAAAAAAAAAAAAGTGATATTTTTATAGTTTAACTTGACCGGTGCTTCAGTAAAGTGGTGAGGCCCATGGCAATGTTTATGTTACATATCGTGTAACAATACACCATGGAGAGATTTGGGAGGCTCTGAGAGCCAATTAGGGTGAAGTGAGGTAAGTACGGAATTATTGAGTGAAGAGGTTTGGGCGGCTCTCAACATCGAGGTCTTGAGAGCCGACGAGGGTGGAGCAAGGTGAGCATGGAGCAGGGCGGGGGAAAACGGGAGATCCCCGAGAAAACCCGCCGACCAGCGGCAACGTCCGGCACGATTTCTGCGTGCGAAATTCCTGGAGTGACCACGGCGGGAATCGAACCCGACCTTCATCGGTACCCGAGGGGCGACAACCTTGCCGATTGAAAAGTTGTGGAGTTACCGCCCCCTACCCTTTTTTTCCCCAATCCCCTTGCACTCGGCGCCTATATGCAGTATAGGGCCACCTGTTTTTCGCGAAAATATTCCGCGACTAGCTGTATTCCAAAACACGTTAGTTCATAACCAATGTCGCGGTTGGATGATTTTAACTCGCACGCGTCCTAAGTGTCTGCCAGCCAATCACGGANGTTAGTTCATAACCAATGTCGCGGTTGGATGATTTTAACTCGCACGCGTCCTAAGTGTCTGCCAGCCAATCACGGACTTCAGTGTCAGGGTAACTTTATCCTGATTGAACCAGTCGAGTATAAAATGTCTTCTCGCACGTACATGCGGCCGATAGCGGAAGGAACTTTGCAAGCTCGCACGTAAGTGGGTGAAATCTAGACTATGCGTAAATCATTTCGCACAAAATAGGTGGCTCTAGCAATACATGCGTATTCATGTTTGTATAACGGTTCCACAGAGAGTCGTTCGACGGACAAGGGTACCAGTTACTCAGGTCCCTGCCGTGATAATATAGTCTGTTCGCGGTTTCTTCGCACTTTTTGAAACAAACCTTCGGAAAATCGCCCCATGCATGGCGTGCTTGGTTGTTTACTGTCTGTGTCATGTATCGTAAGTGTCTTATACTTGCCTTAACATTAAAGTAACTTATTTTTCGTCAAATTAAATTTTTACTAATATATTTATCTATAAATTATAATATTTCATTAAAAAATTAATATGAATATAACCAGAGAGAAAATAAGTGCGTTGTTGATGCCTAGTATAGGCTATTCACGGTAAAGTGAGCACTTTTGAAAGCCGTCTTATTTGGAATAACAGTCAACAAATATATTTTTTTTTAGCCTTAGACTTTTAACTTCAAAGTGCGGTTGAATATACACACTATGTTTGTTACAAACATGGCAACATTTATTTAAAGAAGAAATAACAAGATTGGCAAAAAAAAATTACACGATTTGTTTGATATTGCTTACTCTGAAGCTTTAAGTATTATGTCTATAGAAGAGGATAAGCAGTTTTTATTAGCACAACGACAAAAAGGTCGCCGGGGTTTAATTGGTTTAGTAGCTAAAAAAAGCTTAAGAAAAAGTGAGGAATCGAAACAGAAAGCAGAACGTCTTCAAAAATTACGTGAACGTGAAAACAGAAGTATCTAGGCTTTGACAGAAAAATGCTTACTTACTTCTTCTACCACCAGCGAAGAAACAACTGTATCTGATTTCGAAGTCTTACCAGAATCTTCAACAGAGCAACCACCACAAAAGCGAGCTCGAAAAGACATAATTAATAGCCACTTAGTTGCTAGCTTTGACGTCTCTAAATTAAGTGACAGAAAAGCAGCTGCGGTCGTAGCATCTACTTTTAAAAGTGCAGGATTTGACCCTTTAGAGTTTAATGTTAATATATCTTCTATTCGTCGACAACGTTTGAGAACTCGTAAAGCAATAGCAGAGTCTCTCAAAAGCGAGTTCAAGCCTGATTTGCCATTAACGATTCATTGGGATGGCAAGTTAATTGAAGATATTATTGGATATGAAACTGTAGATCGTGTGCCAATTTTGGTATCAGGACATGGGGTCGATCAGCTTCTAGCGGTTCCAAAATTGGAACGTGGAACAGGCGAAGCATGTGCGTCAGCTGTATTTGAAGCAATAAATTCATGGGGCTTGAGCGATAAAGTAAAATGTTTATGTTTTGACACTACATCTGTAAACACCAGTTTAAGAAATGGAACTTGTGTTCTTCTGGAACAAAAAATGTAGAAAGATATGCTTTGTCTTGCTTGTCGACACCATATATTGGAAATTATGTTAGAAGCTGTAGTGTGTCTACCGCTCGGACCGTCTAGTGGTCCTGATATTCAATTGTTTAAAAGGTTTAAGAACAACTGGGACGAAACTGACCAAAGCGATTATAAAACAATAATTTCCGATACCACGTCCTCAAACATAGAAAAAATTGTTTGCAACAGACATGATTTCATTCGCTCAGAATCAATTTCAGTTATATCAACCTCGAGATGACTACAAAGAGTTATTGCATCTCACGATTACGCAGGCCAACAAAAAAATATTTTGTGAAAATATTTTTAATACATGCAGCTGAATCTTATGTATTTTTGGGCGCTGAAACTGAATCTGGCATCAGTTTTTTTTTGTATCACCCACAGTTCTCTCGCAATATGCATTTGTATTTAAAAATGCGATGTATGCGATTGTATTTTAAAAAAATTTCATTACATACATTTTAAGTGTTATTATTTTGGTATTTTCTTTCTCTCTTCTCTTTGAAGCTTCTTATGTAGCTTTTTCTCCGATGTGATGCATTTAGTTGTTCTCGGTGAAGTGACCAGCAGTAATCACCCATCGTGCTGACATTCCACCGTCCCTGGTAACGTTTCTCCATCACTTTGATCTTTGATGTCTTGGTGAAACACCCCCCCCCCCCC
>NQII01001951.1:78432-101368 GCA_002778355.1 Clitarchus hookeri | reverse complement strand
TCTTCACTCACATCACCCAAGTTGTCAGGGAAAAAGTCAAGATGGTTGTGTAAGAAGTGGACTTTAAGGCTCATCAGGCATCCCAGATTTTTGAACTTGTCTAACATATTAGCTATGATAAGCTCATAGTTTGGGTCTTTAACATTGCCCAAAAACTTAGTCACAACTTGCTTAAATTGTATCCAAGGCTCCTTTTCCTTTTGTAGTCATTTTTGTTTCAAAGTTGGAATCGAATATCATTTTACGAATGTCAGGCCCAACGAAAACCCCTTCTTTCAGTTTGGCTCCTGATAAATGAGGAAACTTTTCACATAAATACTTAAAATATTCACCATCTTTAGGCAAGGTTTTTACAAACCGTTTCATTAAACCTAATTTAATGTGAAGAGGAGGTAGAAGAATTTTTTTTGGATCTATTAAAGTTTTATGCAAAAAGTTCTTCTTTCCAGGCTTTAAGGTTTTTCTTGCAGGCCAATGTTTTGTGGACCAGTGTCGATCCCTTGCTCTACTGTCCCACTCACATACAAAACATGGAAATTTAGTAAATCCCTTTTGTTGGCCTAGGAGCATGCAAACAACTTTCAAATCTCCACACATCATCCAATCGTGAGCAGGATAGTTAATTTCCTTTAAAATAATGTCTAGATTTTCGTAAGTTTCCTTCATATGGACTGAATGAGCCACAGGCAGTGAAGCATAAGTATTACCATTGTGTAAAATAACAGCTTTTAAGCTAGTTTTTAATGAGTCTATAAAAAGCCTCCATTCTTCATTGTTGTACTCAATTCCAAATTCATTCATTAGACCACCAATATCATGGCAGTACACCAAATCCTGTTCTTGCTTAAAAAACTTAGCAAACTGTTAATCTCTTGTTCTATATTGATAAATAGATGCTCCAGGTACCAACAAATGTTTTTCTTTTAGTCTAGAGCCAAGCAATTCAGCTTTCTCTTTAGTCAAAACCAAATCTCTTACCAAAACATTTAACTCAGCCTGTGTAAACAACTGAGGTTATAAATTTTCTGGAGAACATTGGAACTCATCATCATCCGGTTTACCTTCATCAGATTCAGTTTCACTGGACTGATCAAATAAAACGTCATCAATAGCCTGTGGTGGCTCAGGGACAGGAAGTCCCGGACCATGACCGACTGGCCGAATAGCTGAAGGAAGATTAGGGTAGACAATTACTTTCTTATTTTTGGAGTTATATCCAGTAACATCAATGCTACAAAAATAACAATTGTCTGAATGATTTTTTGGTTCTCTCCATATCATGGGTACTGCAAATCTAAAAGCTGTCTTTTCTTTTTTTTACCATTTTCTAAGGTCTTCAACACAAACATAGCATACCTTATGTGGAGCCCAAGGTTTTTCTTGATCACCGAGTTTTATTCCAAAATATACCAAGTACACTTTTTTTTAACAAACTCTGTAATGTTTCTTTGATGTTTTTTAATTACAAACTCACCACATATATAACAAAAACTGCTAGGAAAGTTTTTACAACCACGGTTAGCCATACTTAGAGCACATGGGCAAAAAGCTGAAAAGTGAGGTTCTGTTGACTGAAAGAAAACAAACAGTCGTACCACCATTGCCAACCTAATTTCATTTAGATTTACTGTATGTTTAAGTATATTAATAATGTATATCAAGTACATAAAAATGCACAGATATTAGATAAAAAATTAATTTCTCACTCATTTTGTATATTGAAATGTGAAAAAATGGCGGCTGTTATGACGTTTTTATTATTATTTTCGGACTCAGCACACCAAAAGACACAAGAATCCGGCAAAATCATTAAAAAAAATTTTTTTATCGTTGGCTTGTGTTATTTACTTAGGAGGAGTTCCTGAAAAAGGCATTTCATTTAGGAGGTCTGCTGGTCTTCACCGTGGTAGATGGATGGCGAAAGCTATGTATTGCTTGAAGATTTTCCTATTCAAACATCAGTTTAAACTAACGAAAAAGGCAGAGAAAGTCGTGAAAGATATTTGTATTTTCACAGTCATGATATACATAAAATACTGGTTTCAAGCCCCTGCCGGATGTTCAGCACCAAGAAACGACTTACAATTATTGAAAGACCTCACAGTTTTTCAAAGTATAAACCAAACGATGGCCAATGTTACCATAAAAAAGTACCGGGTCATTTATGGTATTTGTCGGAAGAGTTGGTGTCTTTTGGTTTTTTTCGACGACGATGGACTATCAGTTCAGGATAAGATAAAAACGGTAGATGCACTAAAAATCGAAGGTGTAGAGGATTGTCCAAAAAAAAAAAAGCATTGATGTCAAACACATCACCGAAAAAAGCATCGAAGATTTTGTGACTTGCAACTCCTTGCGATTTTCCCAGATACTCGGTATCTCATCACAGTTTTTGAATAAAGATGTTGAAACTTGGGAGAATGAGGTCGATTTTGTGGTTGCGAAGAAAAACGTTCATTCTATGCGGGTAGTAAATGATATTACTGAGCGTGGTGTTGCTTTAATGGCGGAATTTAATAAACTGATGACAACAGATGAAAAGCAAAAGCAATTATTTGCTTTTGTTGGTAAAAAGAGTATAAGAAGAAATACCCCGATACAAAAAAATCAACCCTTGAATCCTGATTATAAATTATTTTAATATAAAGAGGTATCTTAATTTGTATTCTAAACAATAATTTTGCATGCTAAATGTTTTATATTAATAAATACAAATAAGTGATTAATACAGTGTTTATATATATTTTAAATTCAAATCCAGGTAGCGACCTCTAAATATTGTTACAAAATTGTGAAAAAAATACTGAAATAGTTTCTTAGGGTAGAAAATCAAATTAAATGGCGCCTCATGAAAATAAAAATAAAAAATAAATAAATATAAAAAAATACCCATATAAGTGAACAGACTAGAAGAAATAGTTCTTATGCAAAATATTAATACACTGAGTGTGCACGAATGCGGTGCGTTGTCCCTTTAGGTAATTTCGTAGAGTAGATTAAGCTTTGTTTGCATGAGGCGGAGGAATATACGAAAGCAGAACTATAGCAGGGCTTCAGATAAGTTGTAAGTAACCGTGAATGGGCTATACACAACGGACGGTAAGGAAACAATAAAGCAGCGTTTCAAACTAGAAGGAATGCCAGATATCATCTCATGCACGCCACTTCTCGGAAATAAATGCGACGCGGTTTGCTTCAGAACGAACCGACGACGCGACGTCAGGGAAAAGCATGGACCGTTTCTCGCACAGCCGGTAGTCGTATTTCGCCGCGGGGCACAGCATTCGTGCACGTCCTTCAGGCGAAAGACGACCCTTACATCCTGTGTGGGTGGCAGGGAGTGTGATGACGTAACCACACTGGTGTGCAGATTATGGCCTTCTATTCCCCTCCACCTACACCCTCACCTGCCTTCCAGCGACACCGTAACATCGTAACCACAGAGCAACTAAGTAGAGGCTCTTCACTGTAAAGAAAAAAATCCTTTAACACCTCAATGTCACATCCGGTTGTAAGGAAGCATTGCGGCGGCGATGCAAAATAGCATAAATAAGGTTCTCGTGTGCTCTGTTTCCTCAGAGTTTTGGGGGCCGCGGTGGTGTAGTGGTTAGTTAGACTACTCACACCCCACCAAGGCGAACCGGGTCGCTCCCGGATTTCCGCATGTGGGAATCGTGCCGGACGATGCCGCTGGTCGGCAGGTTTTCTCGGGGATCTCCCGTTTCCCCCACCCTTTAATTCCGGCGCCGCTCCATTCTCACCTCGCTTCACCCTCATCGGCTCTCAAGGCCACGATGTTAAGAGCCGCCCAAATCTCTTCACTCACCCAGAGATTTAAGCGATGGCTAGGGTTTCAATACAGCAATCTGTTCAGAAAAGATAAGGCATCGTTATATTTTAAAACATTGTTTTACAGAAGAATAAATTTCGTAAACAGAGAGCTACATACAGCTATTTTTGCTGACTTTGACATTTTTGAACGGCCACATTTATGATTCATTAACCAAAATTACGTATTGGCAACAAAATATCGGCTTTCATTTCTGCCTGAAAAAATTTTACATCCGAATATTCCGTGTTTTTTTTTTTTTTGTTATTATTATTATACAGAATGTATCAGTACAGCGGTTACAACCTTTCAGGAGAGATAGAGTACACCTAGACGATCGGAAATCACATAGCAATGCAAGGTCGGAAACGCTTTCCTGGTGCAGTAGTGACGACACAAAACACAAGAAAGGAAGGACAGGAACACGAACCTTGATTTCTTTTTCCGGGGTTACGTCAAGGCACTGGTGTACGAAACTCCCGTTAACAGTGTCGAGGAACTTGTTGCACGCATCGCGGCAGCTGCTGGGGAAGTCGGGGGGACACGCCCGGTATTTTCGCCAACGTCAGATCTTCAATGCGCCGGAGATGCGAGGCCTGCATCACGGCCCGGGGTCCTCATTTCGAACACCTTATCTGATTTTTACTGTACTAAGAAAATAAACATGTTTTCTCACCCTGTTCGTGTCCTTCCTTTCTTGTGTTTCGTGTCGTCACTACTGCGCCAGGAAAGCGTTACCGACCATGCATTGCTATGTGATTTCCTATCGTCTAGGCGTACTCTATCTCTCCTGAAAGTTTGTAACCGCTGTACTGTTACAACCTGTATAGACAACTGCTTATAATGAGATCCATTTGACAACTAGGGAGGCCCGTGGTGACTGTGTCATTTTATTTCTGGAAAGCTTGTGGCAACGTTTAGTGAAGGCGGCATACACGTGTTCAGTCTGTCTGATGCCATCGTTCCAAATGTCTCAAGACCCTTCCACACGATCAAATATTTCTTCAAATTACCTTCAATTTTAATTGAATTCAATTCATTGAACGATATATGACGTCATGCAAAGGTAATAATCACGGCCTTCTTAAATGTCTCGTTTTCTTTCAAGATTGTAGTTTTAAACATGTTCTACATTTTCTTGAATCCAAAATTTTAATCGCCGATCAGAACTGTTCTGACAATAGTAATGTAAGTAATAGCATAATACTATAGACGTGTGCCCACATTTAAAGTTTTTACAAAATAAGGATGCATATTTTTTAAAAAGCAAATGTACAAAAATACGAAGAAAATGGATTGTGGTTTAATTAATTACTTTCATGCCATGAATGAGTCGCAGATACTTCTAAAAATTTACTTTTAGTATTTATTTAACTGGTTTAATTAAAAAGTTTGTGATAATTTTACATGTGAAAACTTGAAAGCTTATTGAATGCAATTCATTCAAAGGCAATTGAAGTGATTTTTTAGTTAAATATATTGAATTCAAAGTAATTTAAATCAATAATAATTTGATCATGTGAAATGGCCTGTAGACTCGCGTATCCAGTTCAAAAGTACCTACTACCAGTCGCACTCTTCACTGTGCCGACGCTCGCAGTCGGCAGACTTCGCTCCTGCTGGTCCCTTCCGCCCCTTCGGAGTCTTGTATAGGCTGTTCACTCTAAAGTGAGCACTTTTGAAAGCCCTCTCATTTGGAATAAGAGTCAATAAATATATTCTATTTTAGACTTATATGTTAACTTCATAGTGCGGCGGAATTTACACACTGTGTTTATTACTTACATAGTAATATTCATTTCAAATGGGGATAAAGGATAAAAAAATTACTGGAAGGAAAAAGTAACCAGGGCCTCAAAAGGGCTTCCTTTACCGTGAACAGCCTATGGCAATATTGTTACGCGCTCGCTGCTTCGCATCCCGCGCAAGCGAATGGTAGTGAAGCAGCAGTTATATGATAGCGGCGACAAGTCAATGGAATGTTTTGAATTTCAGGTGCGCTTTAAACCAAGAGCCACATATCTATTACCAAAAAGCGAGCCGACACGATAATCCTTTTGCGGCGCTCGCTGCTGACCTTTGTTGTATTGAGTTTCTGTATTTATCTGAAGAATGTTCTAGTGTTTTGCTGCCCTAGTTTCTCTACGTGTGACTCGGGGCGCATCGAACTTTCCAGGTCAAGTCCAGCAGAGTATAAATTGTGCGACGGGCCTCCGGGCCGGGAGTTGTTGAATGTGTGAGTGGCTGAGTTTCGGCGATAGACGACGAGTGGCGAGAGAAGTGACCAGCGGAAGGGAAATCTGCGACTCCGAGTATCAAGCAGTGAAGGTGCGGCTGGCAGGCTGGACTATTGGACTAGATGCGTGAGTGAAAGACATTACATATTATAACAGACAGATGAAAGTGTTTTAATGATGAGTATGAGTTAATTGATTATATCTGAACAGAGACATTAAGAAAGGTGATAATTAGAATTGAAATGGACATTAAATAATGTGCTCACTGAGAAATAAAATAGAGTATTAGTGGAGATAGATAATTTAAAAGCTGTAAATGATAGTTGTGTGAAAAAATTAGAAATCAAATTTAGTTCTTTTATTTTTATTAAGACCTCCATCCGTGACGATCTCAGATACACCCCCCAGGCATTTTTGTAACAATATGAATTCAAGAAAGCAGGTCGGGAGAAAGTAGGGTATTGTTTGTTAGCGAAGATAGACCTTTCTGTGGTTGGCGCAGGGCGATGTGAAATGTGCTGAGCTGCTACTGTAATATAACCACGGTCGCATCGTAGTCTTACGGCCCTGGCGGCGGGGGACAGAACTGATTCCCCCACCCGCCAGATGCCAGCCATCTCTCTGAAATGCAGGAAAATGGTTCGTTGCAGTGTTGCCAAACCAGTCCCTACACAACTGTTGAAATATCCCTACATTCACCATTAAACTCCTTACGCGAGCAAAAAAAAAATCTTACAACTGTAGCGATACTAAAATGTCATATTAGCAAACAATATTTCTTGCATACAGAAAAAGAGTGAGTGAAGATATTTGGGTGTCTCTTAACATCGAGGTCTTGAGAGCCGATGAGGGTGAAGTGAGGTATGGAGCAGCGCCGGAATAAAGAGGCGGGGGAAACGGGAGATCCCCGAGAAAACCCACCAACCAGCGGCATCGTCCGGCACGATTCCCACTTGCGAAGATCCGGACTGAACTGGCCGGGGATCGAACCCGGTTTGCCTAGGTGGGAGGCCATCTATCTGTCTAACCGCTCAGCCACCGTGGCCCACAGAAAAAAAAGGAATTCATGTACAGAGAAAATTGGGCGAGTGGTAGAGATTCCTACTTGACCAGTTAAAAGTAATCCATTACGGGACTTGGTAGGAAAATTATTTTCTGGGAAATAGAATTCTGATTTTTGCTAAAATATCAACAAAATTACCTGATTAACTCACATTAATAAAACTATAGAAACACATAAATTAAAAAATTTAAAGTCAAAAATTCAATTATTAATTTTGAAAACCAGTAACGTTGTCTACAATTTCAACAAATATCATGTTACTCATAACATTGTCTCGAACTATAACCAAGGTAACCGCCAAATGGAATGATGAAGATTGCTGGCTTGCTTTACGTTAGTATCGGAGATATTATCCATACTGTCTTGTAAACATGATCGTGTTAATAGCTTGGTGCAGTGATCATTCTGTCTTGGGGTTGTTGGGAAAGGGATGGGGGATGTTTTATTTAAGTTACAATTTTCTAGCAAAACGTCCCTGCGTTTTGAGTTGGATTTTAACGTGAAAACCTGTCCCTAAATCTTTTAAATAGTTAGGAAAACAATAAAAATTCCCTACGTGAAAGGAGATGTCCCTACAGTTGGCGGGGCAACGGTGCCTGAGCGGTTAGCCTGCTCGCCTCCCACCAAGGCGAACCGGGTTCGATCCCCGGCCGGATCGCTCCCGGATTTTCGCACGTGGGAACCGTGCCGGACGATGCCGCTGTTTGGCGGGTTTTCCCGGGGGTCTGCCGTTTCCCCCGCCCCATTCATTCCGGCGCTGCTCCTACTCACCTTGCTTCACCCTCATCGGATCTCAAGACCTCTATTTTAAAAGCCGCCCAAATCTCTTCACTCATTCACCCTAGAGTTGGCAACATTGGTAAGTTGTCCCATGCAAACACAGAAAATTTAGGAAGGAGGAAAGAAAGGAAATCAAATTACTTGTTCAGCGTCCTCCGCGGTTCCTTCACACTTTTTTGGATCAAACCTTTGGAAAATCATCCCATGTAACACGTGTTTGGTTGTTTCCTAAAAATGTCATGTATTACAAGCGTTTTGCAATTGTGTTAATTTAAATATTTAGTTAAATTGAACTTAAACTTATACCCTGTCTATAGAATATAGTATTTCATTAATAATTAATATGAATATATACAGCGAGACAGAAAGTGTGTTGGTAATGCCTAACAAAGAATAGTTCGTATGAAAAATAACGTTACACTGAGTGCGCACGAATTCATTGCGGTCCCTTTAGTGTAACTTTCTATGCTTGAGACGTAGGAATAGCCTGGAAGTAGAAATAGAACAGGGCTTCAGAAGAAACTGAAGTAACCGTGCATAGCCTATCTGTAACGAGCTTTAGGTACGTCCTGTGTTGTTTTATGTTCTTGGCTGAGGAGGGGTGGGGGTCTGGGGGTGTGTCTGATGACATAACTCTGCAGGCATGCAGATACTGTCCTTCGCTGATGGCGCCGTTGTGTATGTGTGTGTGCCTTCCCCTCCACTGGTTTCCCCTCTCTCGGCCGGGCCTAGACACCTTAGAACCGGTCACCGGAGACGAATAAACATTGTGCGCAGTGGGAATCGATTGACCTTGGCAAGTTCTTGGCGGGAACTTCTGTCCTCTTCTCTCATGCCGTCACCGCTTCTCTTTCTCTCTCCCTTTTCCTCTCTTGCACGGGCGAACAACAACAGATTTTACCTGTAGCGCGCGAACTGCGTTGCAGTATATGTCTTGCACCCAGTTTTGCCAACTCAGCGAACCGTAATACTGCTTAGCGGATAAATATTACTTAAGGCAGGTAGCCAGATTCTTGGCGGAATTTAATTTTAAAAAAATTTACATAACATGACATTTATAAATAATTGAGTGCTGGGCTCTTTTTACTGGAACACCAAAGTTCGTGTCTTCCTCATTTTATAATGTTCCGTAATAATGGTAGAAGTGGGCTGGGAGGAGGGGGTTACAATTTTTGAATACAATAACATCCGGTACATTTCGTCGATGGTTGATTCTTGTTGATACGGTCGGAAACAACCTACTGCCGACATTTTATAACTTACGATATATTAAATATTATGTTTCCTCGAACTGAAAGCAGCTGTTGTTATTTTTACTAATATTATTGTAAATTAATTGTAGTGGATTTTGGAATTAGTTCTAGCGTATGTTCAAAATAGCACTTGGCAACACTGCTCGCATCACCACAGCACTGAGAGCACCGCACACAACTGCCTGGTTAGCAAGTCGAAAAACATTTCCTCCTGCACCACAGCTCATGACTTGTTCGATAACACGACGGGGATACTCTTCCTAAGGTAGGTTCACGGGCTCGCCTGCTTCGAGCTTTCTTCCGCGTTTGAGGCCGAGAATCGCAAGAGCTTGTAAGGGCTACACTGCCACGCGGATCAAGTGCGCCATCGCCGCTACGCGCAGGGCTCTGAACTGGGGTGCAGTGTTCTCGTAGTGCTGCGTGTACCTATAGGACTTTCAGCGGCGACCCTATTATTTTATTGAAGTCTGTAGCAAGGTTCAGTGCATGTCCCTAAGATTACTTTTGTGTGTATATTTTGAGATTCAGCGCTTTGAAAACGCCATTTTAAACCATGCTGGAGTGCTCTGAAATTATGTTTTTAATGTGCTTGACGTCTTAAAAGTAACCAACTTGCATAGTCTGAAGTGCGTATTCTTTTCGTAGTCAGCACATTGGACGCACGTTTTATAGTTTCGTGAAAAAACCTGGATTTAAGTCACTCTGTAACGCAGATCGAGCACCAGGCAGGCGGACCCCTTAAGAGACATATGTACAGAACATTTACAAAAATGCGTGGTTCATGGTGAATGTACACGTCTTATGTTCAACCAGTCACACACGAATAAAAAATAACTTAATTTTATTAACAAATAATATTTCATTTCATTTTATTGGCATCCTTATTCTCTCATTAGTTATTGTCAATAATATATCACAAAACATTATAACAAGAATACACATTTTAAGTACTTATTATTTATTACGTAGAATTTAAACGAATTTTTTAAACCAGCCAAGGAAAGAAAACCTTGAGTTTTCTTTTAAAAATAAGATATTCTATTAAAAGCAATAAATTACTTCTTCTTAGTTTGTTCGCCACACTGCATGTAGTCAACTTACTTTACTAACTTTAGGAATATTTCATCATCTTGAGATGAAATAGTTTTTATTCGCCGTTTTGGGTAAGTTTGTTTCCCGATGTGTTATTTCGTGACGTGATCGTATTATTTTGCGTTTACGATCCTTTTTCAAGCATTTTTGTTCTTATGTCTAGCGGTTTCCCGGAATGGCTTAATCTTGTGGCCAACCTTTTCATCCTTCTTGTGATGTGAGCCGCACACCAAATCGTGGCAGGGTCGTTTTGACCATGATTCCAATTCTTTCGGCCGGCACCGCAGTAACGTCTGAATTTCAGTTTCTGCAATCAAGCAACCTCTAAATTATTATTGCCTGCCGCATGTGCTCGGGAGTGCCGCGAACTTTCTGTCTTCTAACGCGACAACTGTTGTTCAATAACTAAATTATATGATTTGGAACTGTTCAACTACGAAATTATTTTTGTTTACAACATAATTAAATGTAAAAATAATGTATTACAGATAAATGTTCAGTAATGTAATATTTAAAATGAAGCAATCGCGGATACCCGACGATATAGACAAGGCCATAACATAATATAATAATGTAACAAAAGGGGAACGAGATTATAGTTTGTCAAAAACAAAATGTTATCTAATACGAAAAAAAAAAAAATAATACGCATGCAACTATATTTTATTTATTTGTAAATATATATATTTCTGTTGTGGCAAGAAAATGTTTTAATAGAACCGTTGTTCAAAGGAAACAGGTATTTTATTTTGTTATGTACTTCCTCAATAATCGCCCATGGATAAAATATAAATTTATTACTATAATGTTGCGATTGGTAAAAATTTGAGCTACACTATGAGTGTAACTAATACTTTTTTTTACACCTTTTATGTAACAAGTAGATCAGGAGCACGCCCATATTTTTCTGCTTTCAGTAGTTAACACTAGTCACCTTCCATTTATGTGCCATCCTTATGTCATAACGAGAGTACCTAGGGGTGCCCAACTTTGCGACACGAAGGTGCTACATGACATGTGGTAGCGGTAGCAGGTGGTCCCTGTTTGTAGATTGGAGTTTTTTTTATTTGTGCATGGTTTTTGCATGTGTCCCTTTGAGACTTGGGCATGCGCAAATGGTGTTGGTGAGAGCTCTGTGCTTTTACATTTAAGTAAGGTTAAGTGTGTGTTTTTTTTTTGTAATATTGTAGTGTTTTGGTACCATGGCCTCTTGATTTGTGCCAGAACTCCTTTTAAAGGATGAATGTCAGTATGAGTGCACTATCAGGGGTGTACAAATACCTGTAAACACAGCAGCAGCATTTAGAAGCACGCTACGTGCTGATTTAAATTCTAATGTCCCTATTTATTTGGACAAGTTGTCCGATATTGATATTGATGCAGAGTATCGTACCTGCACTACTAAGATAATTTATATACAAGAGTTTTTTGATAATCTAATTGAAGACGAAACATCTTACTCATACCCCCGGTTGAAAAACAGTTTAGCACATCTTAAACGACGTGCTCAGTATCTTTTGACTAAATTTGGTGCCCAGTTTAAGTCACTTGAGAGCATTGTGGCTCAGACCCAGTCCCTCTTTGAGGCGGTTAGCAATTTGGCGTCACTCTCCATCAGTGTTATTGATCACAGTAACTAGGATGTTACCACCACCTCCATCTCCTCAGCCACCCAACAGTTTGCTAGTGTTAATGTTAGTCCACCATCCCACCATGTTCCAGCCACCACCCAACCCATTTCAGTTAACCTAGTTGCAACCCACCCATTTTTACACTTGCCTCAACCACCATTCCATCCACTGCCCTCCACACCGCCTCATCTGTCCAAACCTTTGACTAATTCCATCCCACCACTGTTTTCAGTGCACCTGTGCACATGTCATCTTCCCCATCACACAAGTATTAATCTGTTTTTGGCAAAATCACTCACCCACTTGAGAACACGCTGCGTAACTTTCCTGCTACTGATGATCTTAATGTTCCCAAAATTTTAGAGCTTTTGAAAGTGATTGTCAAACTCCATCGCAGCACTACAGAAACCTACCTTCACCTTCTACCCATCAAATCGCGGAATCATCTCCTGTTGTAAGTAACGTGAGATCCGACTACGACTCTTTCATTTCATTGTTTACCTTATAGGTTTCTTTATCGTACGTTTTTATTGTACTTTCATGTCTGTTTTGTTTTATGTCGTTACATATCGGCAATGTAAATTAACACTAGGCATAATAAAACTTACTATAATGTTACTGCGAGTTTTTCTTCTGCACTAACACATTCCCTCATAGCTGTGTTTCTTTTTGTTATCACGTCTTTCACAGTAGACAATAGCAATTCAAATGAGCTGATGGACATTCTGTAATACTCAGAAAACTTGTCTGGATTTTTTTTTCAGTTTCGTATGTAGGATCACAAATTCCCGCTTTGCTGACCTCTCACCTAATATGGGATGGAGCCAGTATTTTCTCTGATGTCGACGACGACGCCGCCTATGAATAACTAACGCTGCGAATTAATGCATATTGCATTTTTATTTAATGATATTCTGTTGACAATTAACGAGCCGCACATCGACGATGTTGCCAGTACACTCTGCAAGGCGCACATGGTCGCAGATCCTCGCGGCGTGAGAGCACGCACGAGCCTAAGCGTGAAAACACGCGCGTGTGGCACAGTTGATTGCGACCACTATTTCTGGCGTTATTTCACGTTGAACGCAGCGTGGGATCACGCACGTGTGGGCTTTAGCCGTATCCCAGACCAGGCAGCACCGGATCCCGTTCTTCTTGTTTTGGTATGGATGTTCGGAATTTCCTCGAAAGGATTTGCGAAGTTTTCCCGTATAGTCCATTCGCGGTTACTTGCAATTTTTCTGAAGCCCTGTTGAAGTTCTACTCCCAGGATTCTACTCCCGCCTCATGCAAAGAAAGCTTAACCAAGTATAGAAAATTACGCCAAAAGGAACAACGCGCCGCATTCGTGCGCACTCAGTTTAATACTTTACATGAAAACTATTTCTTACTACGTATTACCAACACACCTATTTTCTTCCTGTTTTTATTCATTTTATTATAAATTAAGTATTGTAGTTTAAAAATTCCATTAATCAAAAATAAAGTATATACCACTTTTATGTTAACAGAAGTATAAAACTCTTGTGAAACAGGTCATATTTAGGGGACAACCAAACACGTCATGCATAGGGTGATTTCTTTAAGGGTTGATTCGGAAAGTGTGAAGACACCGCGAATAGACTATATTTGTATGTACAAGTTAGAGACTTGCAAAATTAGCGTGGTTTTTGAGGACATGTTTTACGTGAAACACGGTTGTATTGTTCTTATTATTGGACCATACTGTTTCTACACGCGCTCGCTCTGGGAAACTTCACGCCAATGAATGAACGCCTTTTATTTGTGTGCCCGAATCATGCGCAGTTAAGTCACAAGGGAAATAAATATATTTCCGCCTCGGCAGAAGCCAGTGAACAAATGACATGGGCTGGAGAGTGTACAGGGCTGTGAAATCTAGCATGGTACTCCATAATAATGCGAATTTCGCAGGTCCTTCATGATAGGATTTGTGCGATGAAGATAGTGTAGAGTGAAGAGGTTTGGGCGGCTCTTTACAGCGAGGTCTTGAGAGCCGATGATGGTAAAGCGAGGTGGATACGGAGCAGCGTCGGAATGCGATGGTGGGGGAAACGGGAAATCCCTGAGAAAACACACCGATCAGCTGCTTAGTCCGGCACGATACTCACGTGCGAAAATCCGGGAGAGGCCCAGCTGGTGATCGAACCAGGTTCGCCTTGGTGGGAGGCGAATTCTCTAGCCGCTACTCCACCGCGTCCCCATTAAGACAGGGAAAATGTCTGCTGGTGTTTATTTCAAGGCTGTTGTTCTCATCCAACATAGGAATTTTTATGAGCAGGCCTTATCGTGAAGGTCTGAACCCTCTCCCCTCTTCGCCGTTGTGTAGATGTGTAATATTTACCCAGTAAGTTGTCTCACCTTGTTTTGCAAGCGGTGGTGTGAAGTTCCACGACAGTCGAGATCCCAAAACACACTAAACCTGCATTACGGTGCATTTTAAGCTAACCTCGAGCAAAGTTCGCTACCCAGTAAGTTGTCTCCAACTGAGAAACAACATTTACTGCACAACGTTTCTCTCTGCATTAACAGTTTGTTAGGTCGGTACAATGCAGAAGATACGCTTTGGAAGTGAGTCCCCCCATATCTACCGTTGCAGGACCAGTAGTCATGCTGGTTGCTGTATTTCCAGTCACTACTGTCCTGTTGATCTCCCGTTTCCGCCACCCTTGCATTCCGGCGCGGGTCCATACTCACCTCACTCCACGCTCATCGGCTAAGACCCAGGTTTTAAGGGTGTTGGATGACAAAAAATTATTATTTTTTGTATTTGTACCAAGCATTGGACAACTTGAATGCATTGTATGTGATGCCATTCTTTTAGAATCAAAATATTTACACTTCATATATTTTTAATAATTTGATGTTACATCCAACATTTTTCTGTTTTGCTGCAGCCATAATAACAAATACTAACTGAGATGTACTAATGAAAAACATTTCTATGTAAACTAATGCCGTGTGCTACTGCGTGACACATATGTAATCACCAAATAAGAATTCATACGTTAAAAAAAAAGTTTAAAATATGCAAACAATTCTTTGTATTAAAATTTTTTTTTAAATCGCGCGAACTCTTATTTCGCGATTACATATATGTCAAGCGCTAGCCCACAGCATTAGTTGATGTTGTAAATGTTTACATTTGTACATCTGAGCTAGCATTTTTTATTGAGGCTGCAGCAAAACAGAAAAATTTCGGATTTGACTTCAAGTTATTCAAAAAATATAAAGTGAAAAATTATTGTATTCGAGGAAAATGTTGTCATTTGCAATGCGCACAAGTTGAAAAATGTTTGGTACAATTACAAAATAACTAATTTCTCGGTATCTTGCATCCCTAAGAGCCACCCAAATCTCTCCACTCCACTTCACTGCCCTGTTTGTACACACTACACAGGTCACGCTTCCTTGTGTACACACCATCCCTTATTGGCCACCCCTCATCAACGGATTGCTGAGTTAATCGTGTACGTACTTAGGTACCGTTGATTGTATAACAGGATTGACAAGAAATAGTGTTAAAGGTTTTTTTATACAAAAATATTTATTTCAATTGTGGAAGTTAGAGTTGACGGTTGATGGTGAACTTGTGAGGTCCTTAACAACACAAGCTAAAAATGGAGTTATTTTTTTCAATATATACGTGTTATCACTCTAAAAGAACAAAGTGTACTCCGAGTACACTTGGAATTTTAAGTCTTACGATTAAGAATATTACGGTACGGACGCATGCGTACTCTTTTGCCGAATGGCTTTTCACTGCTCTTGAACGCGTCTGATTGGGTCTGGCATGTAGTGTACTGTTTCCTATTGGATCGCGCGTTGAAAAAAAAAACAGATATAATTGTTATTATTACAACACGCGAAAATTTTTGAGCCTCATACTTTCGATAACAATCTAGCTGGTCTATCCTTTAATTAAGTTTTTGACCCGCCGAAATTCTTCGCAGACAAATCACAAACGTTCTGATCTACAGCATCAGAATCATAATTGGCCCAATGAAATGGGATGGCAGCTTCTGCATACTTGCATGGCAGCCAATAATGAGAGAGATCTGTCGGACCTGCGTACCATATAAATTCAGGGGAAAGGGAGGGGGATCGGGACCGATGTCTTAGCTGTTGTCGACATCGTGGCGTCATCTCCTCCTTCGCTACAAAAAAAAAAGTAGCGTGAATGTTGCCTGGGCAGGAATGGACGGGAAACTCCCGGAAAGCTGGCTCGGCCCGTGTGGTTCAGCTGCGCGGCTGTGCTGGCAGGTAAAGGTTGTTTTCCTCGGACCGCGGTGGAAGATAAGAGCGGTGGTGGTAAACAAGCCGGTTTTTAGACGACCGGTGCTAACACTGCCAGTTCTCCCTTCTTCTTAACTAACACCAGAACCCCCCTCCCCCCTTTAACATCTTCCAAACATCGCTAGTAGAAAGGTTGGGCGGCTCTTAACACCAAGGTCTTGAGAGTCGATGAGGGTGATGTGAGGTGAGGATGGTGCAGCGCCGGAATGCAAGGGCAGGGGAAACGGAAGATCTCCGAGAAAACCCGCCTACCAACGGCATCGTCCAGCACGATTCCCACATGCGAAAATCCAGGAGTGACCCCGACAGGAATCGAGCCCGGCTCGTCGTGGTGGGTTTTAATGTATAGTTTTTGAAATCGTTAGTACGGTTACCATTTAAACACTCACTAACGAATCTGTTACCTTCAACGTATGTTGCAGTCAGTACGTCATCCCATAAAAAAAAAAAAAACTATCAAGTTAGAAATTGGTAGGAACAAAAATGAATACAGAAAATAACAGAAAAGAATTGTCCCTTGAATCTGACTGGCCAAAACTACGTTATTTTTGCGTTACAGTATGTTGAAGTTGGGTCAACTTCTCGCTTGGAAAATTGACCTTTGCTTCGTTCTTAACTCAATGCGAATACAGTGGTGCGCGATCTATACACGAAAATGACGATAAAGGGAAGTCAATGCAACGATCTCCTTGTTAACTTCAAAGGCGTAGTGTTCTAAATGTTTAATGTAAGCGATATTCTTCGGAGCTTCATTTCAGAGTCGACTGAACTGAGAGAAAGATTTCGCTCAGTCAACAAAATACTTGTTTGTATAGGGCCAAAAAAAATATTTATTTGCCCCAACAAAATATTTTGGTCATTAAACAAAACATGAAGAGCAACAAACCTAATTTTGTCCATGAAACAAAATACACGCTTCAATAAACCAAAATGTCTGTGTTGGGCCAACAGAAATTAAAATTTCAGCAAAATATATAGTTGAATCAGTTGTATATATATTTTTTGGACACTCATTTCATTACCTTTGCTCGAAAATACAGCTCGAGAGTTTTTTTGTAACGATAGCGACAGTAACAGTGTTTGTTAGTGGATTTATTGATGCTTAAGGCCACCGTCTACCTGGAACTTTTTCTCACGTTTAGGCTGAGAAGCGCGGGAGCGATAAGGGCGACACTGCCACGCGCATCAAGTACGCCATCGCCGCTAAGCACAAGGCTCTGAACTGGCGTGCAGTGTTCTCGTCGTGCTGCGTGTACATATGGGACTTTCAGCGGTGACCATATAATTTTATTAGTGGGAAGTCTTTAGGAAGGTTCAGTGCAGGCCCCTATAGTAGTTTTGTATGTATCTGATGCGTGCATTTTGAGCTACAGCGCCTTGGAAAGGCTGTTTTTTTTTAGCGGTTTTGGAGTACTCTGAATTTATGTTTCTAACGTACGTGATATTTTGAAAGTACTTAACAGCTCTCGTCTGAAGTGTGTGTTCTTTTCGTAGATCAACACGTTGGACGCACGCTTAATAGTTTCGTTGAAAAACGTGTATTTCGAACACTCTGCAACGCAGTTCAAGCGCCAGGTAGACGGGTGCCTTAATAATATAAACATCCTACTAACACAAGCTCAACATAAAACTAAGAAGTAAAGCTGCAAAACTTAAAAAATTATATTTGCGCACGTTGTTCAGTATTCGAAATGCACGTTTTTACAAAACCATTCATATTTCATCAGTAGAGATAATGGTTTTTCGCGGGAAAAGTTGACTGTTTGCTATGATTCAACGTACTGTACACATGTCCGACAGTTTCCATTCCGTATTGGCTGTCATGCATGTATGAGCTACAACCCCACTTCGCTGGGCCAATGAGGATTCTGATACTATAAGGAAGAACATTCGCGATTGGTTTGCAAATAACTTAGCCGAGCCAAAACCTTGTTTATCCAATCGTGAAAGAATAAACTAGTTAAGAGTGTTATAGAAGATATGTTGGGTCAAAATATTTTCGCGATTTTCCATCATCTCTATTCATCAGTTAGTCACTTTAACCGAGGTTGCAAACGATCCAGGTTTGAATTTCGGTCGGACGTCTGCTTTTTTCTTCATATTAACCGTACGCAGACCCAAAAAAATTCTTTAGTTACACCAACCAAATCTTAGTTTGCAGCAACCAAATAATAACAACAAAATGATTCGATTTCATTGCCGCTATACGAACAATTTATTTGATTGAGTCAAACAAACTTTGATTGAGCAAAACCTTTTCCTCAATGTGTGTGACAGCTGCATCTCGCCTCGCAGCGAAGCGATCGCAAGGAGCACCAACATCTTCAATTGCTCCATCGTTCACCGACTTGCGGCCACGTACGCAATACCGTTGCAAGCTGCCAGTCACGTGACACCGACCCGCCGCGCCTCGCAGGGAGACGCTAGCTCCACGTCGACGCCTCCTCGTACAGGCGGGTCGCCCACCAAGGCCGTCGACTCTCTGAGGCGAAGCATGGGTGGGCTTCCCACACACAGCGCACGTCGGATATGCGAGTAGATACGATGATTGGTATGGCCACCTGTTTTCCGCAGGCAAGACTTCGGTACCCGTCGTGTACGAGGGGCCGCGGTGGCCGAGCGGCTAGCACGCTCGCCTCCCACCAAGACGAACGAACCGGGTTCATTCCCCGGCCAGGTCACTCCCGGATTTTCGCACGTGGGAATCATGCCGGACGATGCCGCTGGTCGGCGTGTTTTCTCGGGGATTTCCCCCGCTCCTTCATTCCGTCGCTGCTCCATACTCACCTCAATAACCCTCATCGGTTCTCAATACCTGGTGTTAAGAGCCGCCCAAATCTCTTCACTCACTCACTCACCCTTTGTTCATTGGCCGCGTGCCCTCGTGAGAATTTAGTAGTTGAATGGGCCAAGACCAAGTCAATCCAACGCTAAACGTCTGTGACTCAAGCGCATCTTAGCTAACGTGTTCTGAAATACTCCATGACAGGAAATATTTTCGCGGAAAATCAGGCGCCTCTAAATGATTAGTGACATCCGATTTTCGTGAAAAGTTTTCCACGCAGGCTAGATTCCAATATCCTGAGTGCACACTTGCTGCTTTTCAAGCTGGCCGCGTCTCTTTATGTGAATACATTTTTGTACGTGAGTTAGGCTACTCTGGTAACGAATGTCTGTGTTTCGCTGGCAGGCAGGTAAGCCGCGTATCAACTTATACCATACACTCTAAGAAATTATTCGCAAATTTACCAAATCACTGTGTACATGTAGTTTTTTTTTTTCATGCATCCATGGTTGTGTTCCTGCATTTTCTCAGGAAAGAGTCAAAGGTATAGCGAAGTTTCCAAATCTGTATAGAAGCAATGCAACACATGCCTGTATTTGCAGCTTGTTATATGGTAGGTATTATTCCCATGCAATGTATAGGTTAAAAACTTCCATTACAGTTTAAGCAGTGTACCAGGAATGTTTTTACAGTGTACAATCGCGGAAGTAGATATGCCCTAAAGCGTTTTGGGCCCTTTTTCTTTGAGATCGGTACCCATTTAATGGCAGACACCAGCAACATTCGATGATAAGGTGGCTAGATTAGACTGCCTTATACATATCTGGGTGTGGAAACAGTGATTTCGCTAACCGTTGGCCTTCACCGGACGTAATTTGCTTGTGAGATTGAGTGAAAGCATATTGGAATGCACCAAGCTAGAACCCACAGTCCTCTACACACTGGTGCAGAGGTCACTTGTTCATTGTCTGCCGCCTACAGGCAGAACTCACTCTCCTGTTACATCCGGCCACGTGGAATGAAGTCACCAGAGTACTGGATGTTTATCATTGGTTGTGAGACCTTCAGGACGTGTCGGATGAGCGCAGGTCCAATTACACACGTCGAACTAACATATACTTGTGTGCTGTTTAACTTGATAACGAATTATAAGGCGAAATGATAGGGTCTCTAGAGTGAGCGAGTGAAGTTGAGAGCCGATGAGGGTGAAGTGGGGTGAGTACGGAGCAGCGCCGGAATGAATGGGCGGGAGAAACGGGAGGTCCCGGGGAAAACCCGCCGGCATCGTCCGGCACGATTCCCACGTGCGAAAATCCGGGAGCGACCCCGCCGGTAATCGAACCTTGTTCGCCTAGGTGGGAGGCGAGTAGCCTAACCCCACTACACCACCGCGGCCCCTAGGGTCTCTAGAGTTTGATCACTCTACCGCTGAAATTTTGTCATTGGCATATAGAGTCCTTGAGTGCAGAATTGCAATGGTGGCGCTGTACTGCGAAATCCAGATACACACGCCAGGAAAAGGGCCTCACTGGCCGGCAACGTGGCGAAAAATCGTTCATCCGTCAGAGCCTGGAGACTTCACACTTTTTGAGGGCAACAATGGTATAACGGGTTGATTTGTCCTTGAAGACGAAAATCGCAAGTATGCACGTCTGTTGATTCTATGTTTGAGTTTTTGAGTTGACATGAGTTTTTATGTTGACCTAAGATGAACAATGCATTACATCAGTGAAATGAACGGTTTGGACTGTACATCGTGTGACACATGACGAGTCGCTGTAATTGGAACACAGCTCGCCGATTCATCGGCCAATATAGTCCATCTGCTATTACATAGCACTGCTAAAGTTCTGTTTCCAGGATATTCCTCCGCCTCATGCTAACCAAGCTCAACTATGTCTCGGAAATTACACCAAAGGGACAGCGCACCGGATTCGTGCGCACTCAGTGTAATAATATTTTCCATAAAAACTATTTCTTACTAGGTATTACCAACACACCTATTTTCTCCCTATTTTTATTCATGTCGATTATAAATAAAATATTATATTTTATACGTAGAATATAAGTAAAAGTTTAATTTAACTAAGAATAAGGTAGGGGAGAGCAGAGTAAAGTGGCAATGCTAAGATAAAACGTCATGTAAATCTTCTATTGTAACTATAACAAAAATGGAAAATATCTCTTAATACAATATAGTTATTGTACAAACAAAAAAATATTATGTTCTTTGCGTATTGAAAATTATTATTTTTTCAAGGAACTTTAAAAATTTGTCTACCAAATGGCCACTTTGCCCACCCACGTCGGGTAAAGTGGCCAAATGACTGGTCACTTTACCTGGCAGTTAAAATATATACGCACATCTACAAAACAGCAAATACAAATCCACGAAGTGTATTTACACTTTGTCAGCAAATGAACTGTTTAGGATTAATAGTCTTCAAATAAAATGTCTTCACTTGCCGTGACCTAGGTAATATTAAACATAAAGTTTAGCCTATCAAACATAAAAAAAAAAAAAAAAAAAGAATGGTGTGTAATTTCTCTTTGTAAACAAACAAACCATTTGATGCTTACAGTCTTCACATAAAGAGTCTTTATGTTCCTCTTCGCACCAGACACACACCTCGTGAAGCCATTGGTGGCAGCCAAAACATCTTGAATCTTCATTGGTTTTTGAGTTTGAATATGCTTCTTCACAATATAAGCAATCGGTCTTCGCCTAGCTTTGGCAGGAGATTTTTTCTTAAGCATTCCAGTTTTAATTTTTTGGGTTATAGATTTGTTAATGTTTTGTGTTGACTTTCTTTGCCTGCTTTTGTAATCTTTTTTTTTTGTTGTTGTTGTTGTTGTCTTCTTCTTTTTTGACTTCACCTCCAAAAGTTCTGTCTTCTATGGACTGTAAGTGATAAATGCTGCTTTACCTTTCTTTCGATTAGTTTTCCGTTTATAAATGTTGGATCTTGGCAAAGGTACAATACCTCTTGGCGATACAGCAAGTGATGTGCTTGGTTCAGGGTCGGTCACTTGGCTCTAATATAGACATTTGCTGACGTTTTCGGTATTTTCAGCCCTAGTTGTTCCAATTTCATAATCAGGCACTGCATCTACAATTCTAGCCGCTGCATCTTCACTGCCAGATGCTACAGCTTCACTACCACCCACTGCATCGTCACTACCAGGTGCTGCAGTTTCACTTCCAGCTGCTGTATCACATCTCACCACATACTTTTGAATCTTATCCACAAGCCATTCTTTTATCACCATCAGCATTTACATCATTTTTATTGCCACCTTCTGCAGAATTACCATTAGCCACTGAAATATCTGTGGTCTTTGCAGTGACAAAATGAGCGTCAGAAAATACATGAGGGTCCAGAGGAAAAATTCCACATTTCCGAAATCCGTTACTAGCTGTAACTGGCAAAGCTGCTCGTAAAAATGCTACTCCAAGCAGCTTGCTTACTTGGAATTGTGTTACAATTCTCCCAGGGTTGTTATGGAGAAGCCTCTCTATTGCTTGCACATAAAATGTGTTGAAAGGAGTCATAAACGAGACGTCCAGCGACTGAAGTTTATGGCTGCAGTGTGGCGGTAGACACACGACAGTGGTATTATTTTTTCTGGCTTATTATATGATATCGATGTTTTTTTTTTTCGTGTGCATCGCATGTCCGCCAAGGACGAGTACTGTCGGCTTAGTGTGGTTAAAAAAATGGTCAAACCATTGGGTAATAACATCTGTTTGCATCCAACCGCTTGGATTGCAGGCAAAAACAGCCCTATTTGTTAATATTTCCCTTCCAAAAAAAATGTAAATGAACTAACTACGTGTGCACCCATGTACCATGTGTACTCCGATTTTCGATAACACTATATGTAAAACTATGGCGAATGAGAGGCACAGTGATCATAGTATTGTTGCTGGAAGGCTACACACAGTTCGCTA
>NQII01001951.1:23744-73862 GCA_002778355.1 Clitarchus hookeri | reverse complement strand
ACAAAGGCAGGCGTTTCCTGTCCGACACTCAAGGACGGAAGGACATGATACACCTGCCGCTACTTGCGCGCCCACGAAGCCGGGGAGATAAGGCACTATGGTGCTCGAATTGCGTTGTTCTTGGCAGCGTGTTTGAAACCCAACGTCCACAACAGAAACTACGATCTGTTCGCGGTTTCTTCACACTCTGTGGATCAAACCTTTGCAAAATCAGACCATGTATTACGTGTTTGGTTGTTTCTTTAATATATCATGTATTACAAGCGTTTTTGTATTGGATCAACATAAAAATAATGCATTTTTTGTTAAATGGGACTTTTACTTATATTCTACCCATAAATTATAATATTTTATTTATAAGTATATATGAATAAAAACTGAGAGAAAATAAATGCGTTGGTAATACCTATAGACCCGGAAAGTTCGCGGCTGCATTCAGCAACAATGCTATTCCTACACTCCATAATCCTCTGTGTACTGGAGCCTCAGTTAGTAGTTCATTGGTAGTTGCTCCAGTTTGACAACTGCCCAGGTAGCACGTGATTTGGTATTTATTTTTCCTACATGTTTGTTATTGGTCGAAAGTCGCCCGGGGCGTGTCTAACAAACTGCACTACAGTAGAAGTGGAAACTCCATGGTGCACGCGGTTAAAGTTTAACTCGTCCTCAAATGAACTCGCGAAATTTCCGGGTCTCTAGTAATACATAGTAAGAAAGAGGTCTTATGCAAAATGTTACTGCACTAAGTGCGCACAAATCAGGGCTCCAGGAAGCTGGAAGCAACCGTGAAAGGACCATGCTCGAATATGATGTTTATCTACGAAAAACAACACAATACTACACACAACTTAGAATAGAACTCTTTATTAATATGATACGTGTAATATTATGTTGAGCTAAAAAGAAAAAAAAAACTGCTCTTTAGACTGCCGCATGGACCTATCTGAAAACTTACTATATAGACTGTGTCAGGTAATTCGCGTATACGGGTTGCACCAAACGAGTCTGTGATCTAAACTATTTAGAAAATACTCTGTGGTAAAAATGCACAAGGTCCTTCGTTTACGATAAAAACGACGTGAAAGTTCCAAAAAGCCATTGTGGTGAACATGTGGTATTCCAATTACATAAATGTGAGGAGACGTGGTAATACTGCAACTAATGTGTCGGTCGTAAGGCATACGGCAAGGGAACGAGCCGAGCTCAGTAGTGCCAAGAAGGCCGCGGAGTTCACATGCAGCGAGTACTGGGACATGGCAATGGCCATGGCTGCATCTGGCGGCCAAGCTCCGTGCATGCTGCATGCATCCAACGTGCGGAAAAGTGCATTGCTATGGGCAGAACAAACTTCTAACACCTATTATGACTACGACGTTTCGTATGCTGATGCTGTATGATGTGCTTAACCTAAGAACCTCCTGGTCGGAAGGGCAACACTACACATACACGTAATTCTGGGTACAACACTTTCAACACATTAAAAAAAAAAACACCTTGAAACAAAGTAATTTTATCTACTTTAATGCCGTTTTTCTCGTAAACTGAGAACCTTAAGCTTTTTTTTTATCACTTTGTTATCCTAGTGGCTGGATAGTCTGATATTTTCACTCAGTGGTTTCGTCATTTTATTTCAAAAGTGAAACCTTCCACAGAGGATCGTGTATTGTTTATACTAGATGGTCATTATAAACACACAAGAAATATAGAAGTAATTGACCTTGCACAAGACAATCGCATAAGCATTTTGTATTTACCGCCTCATACAACACATCATATGCAGCCCCTTGATAAAACCTAAAAGCTTACTACAGCAAGGAGTTATGCATGCATATGAGATCAACCGGTAGACCAATCACACATTAAGATATTGCAGAACTATTTGGGAAAGCATATGTGAAAGTTCAAACTGGTTACATTGCTGTAAATTGTTTCAAAACTACAGGCCCATATATTGTTAGTCGCACAGTATTTGAAGACAGCGATTTCCTTGCTGCTGAGCAAGAAGACATGCATGATTCTACCACAGTCAACGGGCCTACAGGCGTAGACCTACCGGAAACCGCAGTCATTGGACTAGAACAGATCGTTGTTATCCCAAAAATTGCAAAGAAAAAGGGCCCACAAAAGGGACGAGCATCAGGAAAGGCAGCACTTTTGACATCATCACCATACAATTACACTTTGGAAAAATTCACTGAAACATGATTTAAAAAAAATACAAAAAAAAAAAAAAAAAAAAAANCTATACATCCTTTAGTAAAATCAGGAAAAACTTCTACAACAGACACTGATCTAGAACTATACAACACTCAGCCTTCTTGCAGCGATTTGGTTGCACATAAGATGCAAGAACAGAAGAAACGGAGATGCGAAAATTCTTCAGATGAAGACCCACACAGCAGTGATCAATCTACAGACAATGATTTCATGGATATCGGGTTAGAAAGTCCTGCTGATCAAGATGCGGTGTGCTTCTATTGCGAGGATAAATTTTCACAATATCTAAGATTTGAAATGTGGATACAGTGCTTGGAATGTGCACAGTGGTGTCACACTGAATGTTCTGCTGCAGAAAACGACAAACGACATGTTTGTGTGTGAATATTGCAAAAAGGTAAAGTACATTTTCAATATTTTCTAAAACAATTTCTAAAATGGGAAATAAATGTAATCAGTGTGTTATTTTCATTGCCAGATCCCCAAGACTAATTGACAGTATTCCATATGAGATACCACTTTTCACTGTTACCAAAAATTATATATGTTGATAAAACATTTTTTAGAATTAATATGTCGTGAATATTTTTGGTTGTAACTTTACTGTGGTGACCTAAGAGGGTGTGTTGAATTAATCAATACGTGCGCGCACGAGATTAATCAAAACTGGAATTATCATAAATAAAAATTAAAATGGTATTCCATATTTCGTTCCATGAAGCATGCAGCTACTGTATTTATGTTTGCATTGATACCGATATCATTCCTGCACACTTGACTTCAGACCTGCTTGCAGAACCACTTGTCTACAGAGATATCGATGCCGAGAAGTACTTCATGGACGACATCGTCGACATTGGCAAAAAAAGTGAAGGCAATATATATGAGACATATATACCAATGGCTCCTCTGACACCTTCCGAACAGGTTTATTTTTCCCAAGCCTCTATATGCTGCTACTGCTCGGCCACCTTCGAGTCCAACAACCACAAAGAACGAGACCATAACCATTTCACTGGCAAATACATTGGTGCAGCTTGCAACAACTGTAACATGCTTCGTCGGCGACCGAAGAAACTACCAGTCTTCTTTCACAATATATCCTATGATGAGAATTTCATTATAAAGGAACTGGGCTATGACAACAAGGACATCTTCACCATTTCTCATAGTGAAAAAAATATGATAACTTCGTCAAGAATCTGGGTGACAGGTTCAGTGTGCAGTTCGTGGACACATTTCGCTTTATGTTAGCGAGTCTTGCCAGTATAGCAGAAAACCTGCATTCTGAAAAGTTAAGGAATACTGCCAAATTTTTCACACCTGAAGAAATGAGTCTCGTCACTCATAAGGGTGTGCACCCTTATAATTATACGAATTCTTGGGCGAAACTAGCAGAGGTGTGACTATCGGACAAATATAAGTTTTACAACAGATCAACTGACTCCAACATCTCGGACGAAGACTATACTCATGCACAGACTGTCTGGGACGAATTCGAATGTAAAATGTTTGGAGAATACTCAGACATCTATCTCAAGACAGATGTGCTCATCCTGAGTGATGTTTTCGAAAATTTCATACAGCTGTGCTAAGAAAAATTTGCGCTAGTCTGTGTACACTATGTTAGTGCACCAGGATTTTCGTTTGATGCGATGCTGTGGATTACAAAGGTTGAACTAGAACTAGTGACTGATTACGATAAATACATGTTCTTCGAGGCAGCAATTCATGGAGGTGTGGCTCAATGTGGGAAAAGCGAAAAGACAATGCAAAGTAAACAACAAGCACCTGCCTGAAATGTTTGACTCCTTGCAGCCATCGACCTATCCACAGTATGTTGATGCCAACAAACTTTATGGAAAAGTAATGTTTCCCCCACTCCCCAAATATAACTTCCAGTGGTGTGACACCTATATAAATGTGATGAATGTGGCTCATGGCTCTGATACAGGCTATATTTTAGAGGTATTTGTTGAATACCCCACCTACCTGCATTAAGATCATACGGACTAGCCTTTTCTGCCAGTTAACGAGTGTTCTCCGTGCTCAAAGGAGAATAAACTTCTCACAATGCTGGATGCTGGAAACCAAGACTCACTTTGTTGTGCACTATCGTAACTTGAAGCAAGTTACGGTGCATGGGCTAAAACTGAAGAAATACACCATGTTCTGCAGTTCACCCAGACTCCTTGGTTGAGTCACTACATCGACTTGAATGTTAGGAAATGTCAAGTTGCTAGCAATGACTTCGAGCAAGATTTTTAAAGCTAGCAAATAACCCCAACTTTGGGAAGTTATGGAGAATAAGCGGAAAATACAGAGGATGGAATTGCTACGTGATGAGCGATGCATCAAAAAGGTGATTGCATAACCATCATTTAAGGATAGAACAATCTACAGTGCATCACTCATACGGGTGAAACTGGGCAAATAAGACATTCTTTTCGATAAGCTGATCTATGATGGTTTTGCTGTCCTGGACCTATCGAAGACAGTGATGTATGAATCCCACTACAACTTCATCAAGAAGTACAGGAACAACAATCTTCACCTCGCATATATGGACACAGATTCGTTCATCTATGAAATAATGACTTCTATCACGACTTGGCCAGTGACTGTGTTTCTGAATGAGTTTGATACCAGCTGCTATCCTACCTCTCATCCTTGCTACTCACCTATCAACAATAAAGTTGCTAGCAAATTTAAATATGAGTGGAATGGGTTGGTGATGAGTGATTTTGGGGGCCTGCGAGCTAAAATGTATTCGTACAAATGTGGGGGCAAAGAAGCATAAAGAGCCAAAGGTGTACAAAAGTGTGTTGTGAAGAAGAAGATTACTTTTCAAGATTACCTGACTGTTCTGGAGGAAGAAACCTCTACCAGATGCTAAATGCATAATGAAAGATCTCATCACATACTTCATTCTGAGTGTTCCAATAAATTATCGCTCACTTGGATAGACGATAAGAGGTTTATAATGGATGATGGTGTACATATGCTGCCTCGCGGATATGAAGACGAACTTTAAATATGTTTGAATACCAATATTGCTCTGTTGCTCAATCATGAAGATATATATGATACCATCAGGAATTGTATGCTTTAACCAGAGAAGAGAGTTTGGAAGCACTTGAAACTATCATTTGCTATCTGCACTCTAACCTATGAGGGTTGGTAATGATCTTATTTATTTTCCCATTTATCTCCAGTTACTCTAATTCGTCACTTGCATAATTTCTCCATCTTTTTGGCGTCAATTTTTTTTCTCTTTGTTGTTTTATTCAATGTATGCAATGTTTTATTTTAGTTTCAGCACTGTTTTTCCTTAGTTTCGAAGTTGTTTTCTTAAGTTTCAGCACTCTTTTTCCTTAGTTTCGACGTTGTTTTCTTAAGTTTCAGCATTGTAAGCTCGCCTGCACAATACTCTCAGGATATCAGAGAATTCTTTTTGAGTTTACTATGTGACATTAATTATGATTTTAAAAATAATTTAATGCTCTCCAATATGGTTGCAAGAATGCTGTATATACTCCAGTCCCAATACCTGGAGAGCTGTTGACATTGCTAGAATGCGAGCAGTAAGAGCAAGGGCAACGTTTCATCAGGTATGTTTTTTTTTTTCACATCTAATATATTTGAGAGTTGTTTGTTTCTAAGGTTACCATTTGATCCTTCTAAGGTCTCTCCCAAATGGACCTAGGAGGAAAGAGCAAGAAGTCTGTGAAACTGTCCCAGGCTCATAAGCGATGCTAAATGTAGGAAGAATATATATATATATATATATTTTTTTTTTTTTTTTTCAAGAAAATAATTTGATCAAACATAAAACTTTTTTTATTACTGTAATGGTTTCCGATTAATTTTGTGAAAAAATAACAAAGACTTTAAATTATTTCATTTTATTTCTTAGTTTAATCCTCAGTCATCATGTGATGTAGCACTAATTGTATTTTCATTTTGCACTTGTATACTTTTGATGGTCTATGTGGAGGTATGCACATGCAAAATATTTATTTACATGCAGAAAATGATTGGAACGCAATCTATTTGATGCTAATAATCTTATACAGACGTAAACATATTTCTTCCTCCTCATGCATACCTTAAAAAATATATTTTTTGTATATATGAATATAAAAAAAATAATAATCAGTCTGTCTTTCATGTCGTTCATCGACTTAAACCCAGATGGTGGTCAATAATAACACATGTAATAACATTTTAATAAAAGAAAAAACTGTATATTTTCCGAAGGATGAAATGGAAGGTTTATGTGTATACAACATTTAAAACCCTACTGTCCAGACTGCTCCGATAACAGAGCAGTCTGAGGTGTCGTCTACATGATGATTCGTGGTCCGGCACTCCTTCAGATAGCTGTCGAACAGAGGTGAGATATGTGCATGCAGCAGATGTGCACTCTAATGTGTCGTTCATTGGTTTAGGTGAAGGAACTATGCAGATGATAGCCTACAGCAGATTACATCCGAAATGGCTACCTACAGCAGACGACATCCGAGATGGCTACCCACAGCAGACGACATCAAAGATGGCTGCCTATAGCTGACGACATACAAAATGGCGGCTTACAGTAGACGACATACAAGATGGCAGCATCGAACGAAGGTGAGAGATGTGCCGACGACAGAATGAGTAATAGGGTGGCGTACTCTGGTAGTTACAAACAACATGGCAGACACCAGTGCCCCTGGTGTGTCGTTCATCGACTTAGACGAGGAAACTTCGAACATCCAAAATGGCAGACGAAGGCAACAGAGAAAGGTAGGAGAGAAAAGAGGCAGGAGAGAGAAGTGGGAGAGAGGCAAGAAGGAATGAGAGAGACAAGAAGGAATGACAGAGCATTAAGTTGCAAGATGGAATAACAGAGAGACAAGATGGAATGACAGAGCATGAAGTGGAAAATAGTAGAAACAAGATGGCGACCAGAAACAAGCTGGCGACCAGAAACAAGATGGCGACCAAAAACAAGCTGGCGACCAGAAACAAGATGGCGACCAAAAACAAGATGACGACCAGAAACAAGATGGTGGCCTATGGTCCAGGTTATCCAAAATTGTGATAGTGATGTCATCCAATATGGCGGTGGTGATTCAATCCAAGATGGTGGATGGCTTCCTGCCATCAGCCGCTTGTCCCAGAAACTACATACGCTTACATTTTGCTTAGAAATAAAGTCTTATTAATCAATTTTTAAAACATTACAAAAGTGAATTCTAGCAAAATATTTTACAGTGTTACAAAATATATGCAGTTTTCTTCAATATATAACATAAAATACTTCTATGAGAATTTTGGTAGCGTGTGTACTACTTTAATGAGTTCTGTATGTTTTACAGCCGGGCGCAGGACTCCATTGGGAGCAACTTTCCTTCTACGTCAGTGAAAAAAAAGTATATCCGTGAGAAGTCGAGATGATCACTGTAGTTAGAAACCAGGAAATTTCGTGAATTCCTTTGTTGACAAGTTAAACTTCAATCACATGTACATTTCAGTTATTGTTTCTATTGAACTACAGATTGTGAGACGCGCCCCGGACGGCTTTCGGCCAATAACAAACCTGCAAGGGAAACAAGGACCGAATGCCGTACTACCTGACCTGGGGTTAGTCTGGAGCAACAGCCAATGAACAACTAAATGAGACTCGAGCACACATGATGTCGTAGAGTCTAGCTTGTTGCCAAGTGAATCCGCGAAATTTCCGTGTTTATAATTATAGTCTATTGGCGGTTTCTTCGCATTTTTTTAATCAAACCTTTAAAAACTTACCCCATGTATGACGTGCTTGGTTGTATCCTAAATGTGATATTTATCACAAGCTATATATATACATATATATATATATATATATATACATATACAAACGTGTTAACATAAAAGTACGTTACTTTTAGTTAAATCGAACTTTTCCTTATTTCTTATATATAAAATTTTATATTAAATTTATTATTGAAGTGAATAAACCAAAGAGAAAATAGAAGTGTTGGTAATGTCTTGGAAGAAATAGCTCTTATGCAAAATATTATTATACTGACTGCGCACGAATGCAGTGCGTTGCCCCTTTGGTGTAATTTTATAAACTCTGTAAAGCTTTGTTTGCAAGAGGTGAAGGAATAGCCGGGAAGTAAAACTTAAGCAGGGCTTCAGAAAATTTGTAAGTAATCGTAAATGGATTACAGATGAAAATTACAATAACGTTGTTTGCACTGACATGTGGTGAAATGATAGCCAAGGCTTTGAAAGAAGATACTACGCGGGGCTTTCACAAATGCACAGTTAACCGCAAATGGTTGCTATAGTCCATTCACGGTTACTTCCAACTTTTCTGAAGCCCTGCTAAAGTTCTACTTCCAGGATATTCCTCCGCTTCGTGCAAACGAGGCTTGACCAAGTGTAGGAAATTAAACCGAAGAGACAAACGCACCGGATTCATGCGCACTCAATGTAGTATTATTTTGCACAAAAAATATTTCTTACCACGCGTTACTAACACGCCTATTTTCTCCCAGATGCTTTTAATATTAATTTTAAATGAAATATTGTAATGCATGGATATAATATACAGAAAAGAACATTATAGCTAAAAACATGGTACTTTTATTATAACAGACGTATAAAATGTTTGTAATACGTGACATATTTAGGAAACAACCTTAGGTGGTTTTTTAAAGGTTTGATTATAAAAAAGAGTGGAGATACAGCGAATAGACTATATATGCGCCGGGTGTTGGGTTTGGGAGTGGGTTGGGGGTGGGGGGTATTTGCGCATCAGCCTTCCAACCTGCGCATCAGCCTAAACTGCGCCGACGAAATTGACATCCGATGATTGCTGACCCTGTTTGGCCTCTGGTGGACCACGGCGCAGATACACGCACGTGTGTGGGTAGCGCCACTGTTCCCCGGACACGCGAGAGAGGGGGAATGTGGTGTACAGCGCCCTGGCTGCGCAGTAGCCGAAGTGTGTACTTGGCTGTCTTAGCACTTTGAGCGTGGCACGTAGCGACTAAAATTTAAGACGAGGTAGAAGTGTCTCTCTTATATTTACGGCTTCATCACCATCAGTTCTGTTGGTCTCCGTATTGCAATTTGCACCCGTCGTTGGTTCATACAACACCGGACACCCTTACTAAACTGTACAACGCTCGGTACTGGCCGGCTCTCTGCCAATACAACACCGTGTTGAAAGTGCCCCGATCAAATGTTCTTTCCTACATAGAATAATATACAAACCATCCTGTTCGTTTGAGTTGCTTGCGCTTAGCGTTGGTGACGTAATGTTACGTTGCAGAGAACCTTAGGAAGACTGCCGGCCAAGCAATATTTCGTCAACAGTATCTTCAAAGAACACGGATGTCGTATTAGATAGGCAAACTCCATACAACTCGGTAAAACTCATATGACGTAATATCACGTCGGCCGCACTCAAACTATTAAAAACCACGTGGTTTCGCCCGTCAGAACCACATGCTTTGAAATGTTAGCACACGTTCCTATATAGGCCGTTCACGGTAAACTGAGCACTTTTCAAAGCTGCGGGCATGCGCGCTGTGTATCCTTCCACCACATGTGAAATCAACGTCGCAGTGGGCCTAATCACTTTATTCATGCGTCGGTCAACTAAAACATTACAATTTATTTTTTATTAAAAAAAAATTTTTTTAATTGAAATTTTTACACTTACATGCATTAAAAATATAAACCAAAAATAAAAATAATTACGGCAGGCACAAATGTTTATCCAATTCTTCTAATTCAACGTTAAGACACGGAACTACTTTACCTTCGTTGTTACCAACTTTACCGGTCGTGTGCAAGTCAGCGTGCCAGTTAAAATACACGCAGGCAGAGGCAGTGTTATTTTTCTAAAGTTTATTTCACAAGTGATGAATTAGTCTAACTGTGAAGAAACAGCATGTAACATAATTTTAATGCAACATACGTATAGCTGAGTTGTGTTGAGCAGAGAGATTTCAGCGGCTCTTTACAACGAGGTCTTGAGAGCCGATGAAGATGAAATGAGCTGAGAATGGAACAGCACCGGAATGCAAGGGCGTGGAGAACGTAAGATCCCCGATAAAACCCGCCTTTCCTCTCTAGCGAAAATCCGGGAGTGACCCGGCCGGGAATTGAACTCTGTTCGCCATTGTGGGAGGCGAGCAGGCTAACCGCTCAGCCGCCGCGGCTTCAACAGCGGTATAGGGTTCTGAACAATAATATAAATACGTTTTTCTGAAATCACAGTTCTGCTGGGAAAAAATATATAAACCATCACGCCACTGCTTAAACAGTTCTGCAAACTAATCGCGAACTATTTTTTGGGATACGAGCACCTTTTCATGCGCAAACATTGCACAACTAGTTTTTCTCCAAAACACTTTAGTTCAGATCCTTTTATGTGATTGGATGCTTTTAATTGTTACGCGTCTCTGGTGTCTGCCAGCCGTCTCCCGGCCGTCTTATATATATATATATTTTTTTTTTTCGTTGGTAATACTTCTTTTTGTGACAAAATAATTGCATTTAATTTATTTAACATAGGAATATATTTTTTAAAGCTAAGAAAATACAGGAAAATTTTTAACACAAACGTTAACATCAATTCAACATAAAATTTGTTTTGCCGCAACATAAACCCCACCCTATTTGTTGGCAGTACAGTAACAACGTAATGTTGTTACAAAAGTACACATTAACCGCAACATTAGCAACTAGCGGTTCACATATAACAAAAAAATTACTGTTGTAGTAACATTAATACTGTTGACACTACATCAGACTTTTTTTTTTTTCTGTGTAGACGCGTTCCCTCATCTCGTACAGCTATTTTCGCGCTTGAGGCTCAGAAGCAAGGAAGCGATAAAGGCTACGCTGCCACGCACGTCAAGTGTGTCATCGCCGCTAAGCGCAAGCATCTGAATTGGTGTGCAGTGTTATAGTCGTGTGGCGAATATGTATGGTTCTTTAAGCGATGACCCTATCATTTTATTGACGTAAAGCGTGTAGTAAAGTTCGATACAGGCTCCTATAGGCTGTTGCACTTGTGAGCACTTTTGAAAGCCCTGCTTAATATCTACTTGTATGCCTGTTGTGTATTCTTCCACCACATGTAAAATTACCATTGCCATGGGACTGATTAGTTTATTTATGACTCGGTCAAACAAAACTGCGAAATTATTAGAAAAAAAAATTTACAAATTTGCTAATTTTTTCATTTGTATGTGTTAAAAAAACGGAAAGAATAATAAATAATTTCAATACTCAGACATATTTACCTATCACCTTTTATTCAGCGTTGAGACACGGGACTACTTTCCTCTGTCGTTACCAACTTTATTGAGCGCATGCCAGTCAGTGCGTCAGTGACGTTTTTCAAAAATTGATTTCAAAAGGGCTTAGATTACCGTGGACAGCTTATATCGTTATTTCGTTCGTGTCCGGGTGGTGTGTTTTAAGACACGGCAGTCTGAAAAAAAAAAAAACAATTTTTACCTATGTTGGAGGGCTTCAAATTATTAACTGTGATATGCGTGATATCTTGAAAGCAATGGCGGATCCAAAAAAGGGAGAGGGTGTACATGGTGGCTTGAGCCTCTTCCTTGTATATTGATTTTACACTAGGTAAAATAAGATAATTCCTGAAACCAAGTGCAGTGTTAATACTGCGGTATTAATACATAGTATAGAAACAGGAGATTTTAAAAAGTATGTTGATAGCCCGTATCCACTAACTAAAGTCTATTCGTTGTTTATTCACACTTTTTGAATCAAACCTTTCGAAAAACACCCATGTAGGACGTGTTTGGTTGCTTTCTAAATTTGAAGACACCTGAAAAATTCGCGGTTTCATTTCGGGACAAGCTAGAATTCAAAACCTCGTACGTTTGTATTGCTTATGCTATTGGTTCACCTGTTAGTTTACACCTCCTGGAAAACTGTGAGCCAATAATAAACACACATTAAAATGCACACCAAATCACCGTCTTCCGCTAATACAACAAGCAACCAATTAACAGTGATATTTGCATGATTTAACTTACAATGGACTCGGGAATTTTTCAGGTCTCTATAAATATGTAATGTAACACAAGCGTTTTATACTTCTGTTGACATTAAATTACCTTATTGTAGATTCATCTTTTACTAATACGTTATCTACAAATTATAATATTTAATTTCTAACTAATATGAATAAAGACAGAGAGAAACTAGGCGTATTGGTAACTGCTAGAAATAAATAGTTCTTATACAAAATATTATTACACCGAGCACGCACGAATGCAGTGCGTGGGCCCTCTGGTGTAATTCTCCAAGCTTTGTTTTCACGAGGCGGAGGAATATCCTAGTAGAACTTTAGCAGGGCTTCAGAAAAGTTGGAAGTAATCGTGAATGGACTATACTCACATTTACACGTAGCAGTAAAACTTAATGCTTATTGGTATAAGCTGCTCGTGGTTAATTTTGAGCCCTTTTGGAAGCCCTGCTTAAAATCTACTTTTCTTTTCTTTCTGTATTATTGAGCTATATGTAAGATTTACGATGCTCTAAGCCTAATGACTTTAATCATGCGCCACTCAAGTGAAAACGTGATATTTTTAGTAACCTAAATGTATCACTAATACGCAGTTTCGTATTCTAATGTGTAAAAAGAAGAAAAGCACAAACTTGATTTGCTATAAACAAAGATGATGGTTTATCGCGGGAAAAGTTGACTGTTTGCTAGGATTCAACGTACTGTACACATATCCGACAGTTTTATTTCCTTATTGTCTGTCATGCATGTAAAAAGCTACTACCCCATTTCACTGGACCAATGAGGATTCTGAAAATGTACTGCAGAACGTTCGTGATAGGTCTGCAAACAACTTAGCATAGTAAAAATCCTGTCTATCCAATCATGAAAGAACAAACTAGTTAGAGTGTTATAAACAATATGTTGGCTCAAATATTTTCGCGATTTTCCACCATCTCTAGCTGTAAATGTAGACATCACACTTGCAATACAACTTCAAGTCTTGGAACTCCCTTCCTTAATTCGCTTCCAACTGAACTGGGAGCCGGCACGTCAGTGCAGTAGCGATATTTCCTTTTCAAAGATTGATTTCAAAACTGCGCACTCTACCGTGAACAGCCTATAAGCGTGCGGTTTGGTCGTAATGCACATTGCCCCACGCAAGTAGCCCCCCCCCCCTCATTAACCCCGTAACATATTATTATCCCGAGTATACTCGTCCACAACACCGTCTTTCTCCTGGCTAATGATAGCACATCAAAATTTATTTATTGGTTGCTGCCGGTGCCACGAACCAATATAAATTATTTCAGTATGTTTAATCATTTAGGGTTTTTTTTTTCAAGGAATTCGTAAGTACTTCTCAGACCAAAAATCTCCTCTTTTGCAACACCTGGAGCGAAAAATGAAGGCGTAAGGTAAGGGGTTAATGGATCTCTAGATCCGCAGTTGCTAGGGACTGGAAAATTTCGCGAATTCATTTTAGATCCTGTCAGACTTCAAACTCATGTACATTTGTGTTATGCTGGCAATTGGTAGGGCCACCTGATTTTCGCGAAAAGATTTACGCACAGTCTAGACTTCAACTTCTCACGCGCAAGCTTGCAAATTTACTTCCGCTGTTGGCCGCGTGTCTGCGCGAGAAGACATTTTGTACTCGACTGGGCCAATCAGAATCAAGTTACCCTGACGCTGAACGTCCGTGATTGGCTGGCAGACACTCGCGACGCGTGCGCGTTTAAGACATCCAACCAAGATATTGGCTCTGGAGTAGCGTGTTTTGGAGTACAACTAGTCGTGGAATCTTTCCGCGAAAAACAGGAGGGCCTAGCTATTGGATACGCCCAGGTGAAGATTGAACCAATAACAGACCTGCAAGGAAACAAGCATCAAATCCCGTGTTACCTGGTCTGAGGTAAAACTGACTAAACACTGGCGAAGCAACCAATTGAAAGAAAACTGAGGCTCTAAAATACATGGGATATTCAAGTCTAGCATATAGGTAGTTTGAAATGCGAAACTTTCCTGTCCGTAGTCATTGCTTGAAAGTACAGTTCCGTCTTAAAGCGTGGTATGTTTTCTTTCCTAAGGTTAACACATTGGGAGCACTTTTAAATTTTTAGTAAAAAAAATCCGTATTTAAAACATGTTGCAACGCAGTTCCAGCGCCATTTAGGCGACTGCCGTTTGCAAAATCCTGTTATCCTGCGGCCTCGGCATGTGAAGAGAAATAGGTAGACAGAGGGGAAAAAAAAAGAAAAGAGAAGACATCAGTAGAATCTAAACTTTACAGAATGTAATTGAATAAGAAATGTTTAGAGACCCGAAAATTCCGCGGATTCATTCGACAACCAGCCAGACTCCACAATCCTTTGTGCAATCGAGCATCAGTCAGTAGTTCACTGGATGTTGCTCCAGTTAAGGTGCCCGTCTACCTGGCGCAGAGTGTTCCAAATACACGGTTTTTAACGAAACTATTAAGCGTGCGTCCAACGTGCTGATCTACGAAAATAACACACACTTCAGACGAGAGCTGTATAGTACTTTCAAAATATCACGTTCGATAGAAACATCAATTCAGAGTACTCCAAAACCGCTAAAAATGGCCTTTCCAAGGCGCAGTAGCTCAAAATGCACGCATCAGATACATACAAAACTACTATAGGGGGCTGCATTGAACCTTCCTAAAGACTTCCCACTAATAAAATAATATGGTCACCGCTGAAAGTCCTACTGAAATCCCATAGGTACACGCAGCACGACGAGAACACTACACGCCAGTTCAGAGCCTTGCGCTTAGCGGCGATGACGTACTTGATGCGCGTGGCAGTGTCGCCCTTATCGCTCCCGCGCTTCTCGGTCTAAACGTGGGAAAAAGTTCCAGGTAGACGGGGGCCTTAAACTCCAGAGCAGGTAGCACGGGCTTCAGTTCTTATTTTCCTTGCAGATTCATCATTAGTTGAAAGCTCATTCAGGGCGTGTCTAACAAAATATGGTCCAATGGAATCACAAACACATATGTCGCACGTGAATGCAGTTTATATTGTCATCTGACGAATCCGCAAAATTTCTGGGCCTCTAAAAATTTTCTTATAATGCTGTCATGGTGAAAATTATGATTTTATTGAGATGGAGAGTTAGCTATTTTGAACACGATAAATCACATGAAACGTATTTGTTGTTGTCATTGACCAACAGAATGTAATTCATAATTCGTAAAATAATTGCGGAGGTACAGTGGATCGAATCTCTGGCCAGAGCATGAATTATTATATCAGGCATTCGCAAGGATACCACGCTGCTCATTATTGTGTCTCAGCATGTAATGTGAACGACATTAAATGCAAACGAGCAGCAAGCGATTTGCAAATTAAATATCTTTCACGTTTCGGAAATAAATGCATATTTTGCATTTAAATGCTTCGCAAAATTTAAAAACTGATCTAATTTGCATATGAAGCAGCCCCCACGTTTCATAATTTGATTACAGTGGTTTCAATTTACGACGTAATGGCTGTTCAGATGTATCCGCAATTTTACAATATCAGGAAGGGAATTTGCAAATCAAATAAATTCCGCTACCGTAATAATCAGCAAGGTGTAACTAATTGAGTGAAGCCATTTTCACTAATATTCATTGATTTTATTCCATTTTAACTATTTCAGTTATAATGTGCAGTTGTATCTGGTTGATTCTACCCCGCAGTATTGGGGCCGCGGTGGTGTAGGGGTTAGACTACTCGCCTCCCACCTAGGTGAACCGGGTTCGATTCGCGGCGGTGTCGTCCCCGGATTTTGCATTTGGGAAGCGGGCCGGACGGTGCCACTAGTTGGCGAGTTTTCTCGGGGATCTCCCGTTCCCCCCCGCTTTTGCATACGGCGCTGCTCCATTCTCACCTCATTTCACCCTAATCGGCTCTCAAGACCTCGCTGTTAAGAGCTGCCAAAATCTCTCAACTCAACTCCAATGACTAGAGTCACCTGTTTTTTCACAAAGAGATTGCACTCCTAGTTGTACTCCAAAGCACGTTAGTTCACAACCAATATCGCGGTTGGATGATTTTAACTCGCACGCGTCTTAGGTGTCTGCCAGACAATCACGGACGTTCAGTATCAGGGCAACTTTATTCTGATTGGCCCAGTCGAGTAGAAAAGGTCTTCTCACACAAACACGCAGCCCATAGCCGAAGGAAATTTGCAAGGTCGCGCGTAAGAAGTTGACGTCTAGCTTGACCAAAAATATTTTCGCGAAAAACAGGTGGCCCTACCAATGACTCCAGACCCCGACATTTCGCGGATTAATTTGGCAACAAGTTAGACTCCACAGTCCTTTGTGTACTCGAACCACAGTTAACTGTTCATATGCTGTTGCTCCAGTTTAACCACTGATAAGGTAGTACAGGATTTTTTACTTGTTTTTCTTACACGTTTGTTATTGGTCGAAAGTGAAATCCTGCGGTTTATCTGAAGAATTTTCTGGTTTGCGGACCTAGTTTCTCTAAGCATGACTCGGGGTGAGTTTTGAACCTTCCATATGGCCAGGGCGACGGAAATACAAGTGCGACGGGCCTCCGAGCCGGGAATTGATGAGTTGAGTTGTTGACGAGTGTCTGTAGTTTGAGCGATAGACGACGAGCGAGAAAAGCAACGAGTGGCGAGAGAAGTGAGCGGCGGGAGGAAAACCTGCGACTGCGAGCACCGGTGCAGTGAAGGGTGCGACCGACAGGCTGGACTATTGAACTAGATGCGTGAGTGAAATACATTACAAATGATAGCAACAGATAGACTGAACATGTGTTAATGATGAATGTGAGTTAATTGACTATAAACACACAGATACGTCGAGAAGGACTTTAACGAGGGTTGAGATAGACATTGAATACTGCGCTCACTGAGAAATGAAAAGAGTACTAGAGAAGATAGATCGAGTGGTGCTGTAAATAATAGGCGTGCAAATAAATTAAAATCAAATTTCGTTTTTTTTTTAAATTCTTATTAAGACATCCATCCCTCACGAACTCGGATACGCCTCTCAGGCATCTTGTAACAGTATCTTATTTTTGGTTAAACTGAACTTTTACTTATACTATATCTACAAATTATGATATACCGTTTATAATTGAAACGAACAAAAAAAAATGAAACACTGGTGTGTTGGTAATGCCAAATGAGAAATAGTTATCATGCAAAATATTAATAACCTGGATGTTCACGAGATCGGCGCGTAGTCCTTTTGGTGTAATTTTCTAGGCTTAGTTAAGATTTGTTTGCAATAGGCGGAGGGATAGCCTGAAAGTAGAACTTTAGCAGGGCTTGAGGCAAGTTGGAAGTGACCGCGAACGGAGTGCAGCCAGGCGCTGTTTGGCCGATGACCTGCGGGGCCATACCGCCGGGAAGCTGGCAGGAGTGATTGGGGTTCCCGATGCTAATCAATTTCCTCTTCTTCATACCCAGTTATTTTGTAACTTGGCGTCGCGGTGACGCCTCGACATTATACTGCAGACGGTTATGGTAAACTACTGTGGAATCCATCAGCGGGGCGTTGTCTGGGGGTCGCGATGTTTTAGTCATGGGCTCTGTGGAAACCATCGTATCGCATTTGCTTTTGAAATGCTTGACAAATATAGACTTTGCCTTTGGGTTGACGCCACGCCCTATCTTTTATTCACCGTAACTACCAACGTCTAGACAGGACGAACGGACAGCTCTGCCGTCATTTCTAGTGACCCCCTGATTTTCGCGAAAAGATTTCATTACCAGTTGTATTTCTTAACACTTGAGATGTATCCATTTTCGCAATTGGATGATTTACGTCTTAGGTGTATGCCTAATTCAGATTGGCCAGTCAAGTAAAAAGATTTTTTCTCACAATGACATGCAGCCAATAAGCAAAATAAAACTGCTGATATGCTCATAAGCTGTTGAAACATAACATGCGCGGAAATCTATTCGCGAAATTCTGGTGTTCCTAGTCATTTCACATTATAATTTCCGATAATATGCTAGGTTTCATAAAATTATCTGTTTGTTAAGGACAAAATTTTACAAGACTCTAGACAAACACATGCATATTTGACTTACTAGGTACACAGAGAAGTAATGACGTGGTAATTAATTTCATGCGTGTGGGGCCACGATGGCTGAGCGGGCATCCTGCTCGCCTTCTACCAAGGCTAACAGGGTTCAATCCCCGGCCGGGTCACTCCCGGATATTCGCATGTGTGAATTGTGCTGGACGTTGCCGTGGGTCGGCAGGTTTTCTCGGGGGATCTCCCGTTTCCCCCGCCGTTTCATTCCGGCGCTGCTTCATACTCACCTCAATCACCCTCATCGACTCTCAAGACCCGCACAAATCTCTTCACTCACTCACTTTGATGTGGGCGTACCCATTCTCTGATTGGCTGCGCGAGTCTCCGGGAACGGACTCTCTGTCTGATTGGCTATCACATACTGCGAACAGTTCCTTATTGGCTGGCCTTCCGGTTTGTGAGTAGGTTACCAGGCGCTGATTGCGAACGGCATTCCATGTTTGCTGTCCAGTGACGCCATTTTGCTGGCGTGTGCTGCTGGAGTACTCCAAGCGGCTGTTTCACCTCTTTATTCTTAAAAACTCTATAATTAGAGACGTGAAACATTCGCGGATTCATTTCTGGACAAGCTAGAAATAAAAAAAAACGTGTACGTGTCACTTTTTCAATTGGTCCGCACGTTATTTGACACCTCCTTCAGAAGCCTGGGCCAATAATAAAGTTCCAACAAAATTCATGCCCAATAAACGCCATCCACGTTGACGGTAAGCAACCAATGAGACGTTGATATCTGATTGTTTGAACACAAGACTGTGAATTATAACCTATAAGTCAATGAATTTGCGAAATTTTCAGGTCTCTATCTGTGATGATTCCTAATCACCGTCCTCTTCTGTGAGAGAAAGCAACCAATTAGCAGTTTATATCGCATTATTGTATATAAGAATGGAAGTTTGGCCTACAGGTTGTTGAAACTGCGAATTTTCCATTTTTCTAGTCACGGCGTGACAGCAGAAAATATAAATGTGATCGGGTTTGTATACTTCAAATATCAGTATGGTCACAAGGTAAGGGTGTTGGTCACAAAGAAGTTCATTGTATTATATTTGCACGAAATGCCGTCCAACTTGTAAACATTGTTTGTAAGTACTCTTTCACTACATAAAAAAAAATATTATATCGGATTGTTTTTTCATCATGACACTTAATAATCACAAATTTACAGGGTTTTTTTTGGAGGTAGCCTACAGATAAAATAAACGTTAACTTTTACAGAAAATTGAGCAAATGTGGCTGGAAGGTCACGTCTTAATTCATTTAATGTAGGGCGACCTATTTCTCGCGAAACAATTCCACGACCTGTTCTACTCTGAAACACGTTACTTCAGAACCAGTATCGAGGTTGGACGACTTTAACTTGCACATGTCTTAATTGTCTGCCAGCCAATCACGGACGTCCAACGCCAAGACAACTTTATAACATAAAAAACTGCTCAGACGTCTTCCTATCCCACGGCGGCTCTAGTGTATATCTGTACTCGATGGTGGAAAGAAACGCACCGACCAGAAAGAGGCTGAGTGTCCGATTAGCCACGGACAAACTCGCTTTTGACGCTGGGCGCGTTTATGCACTGGAATCGTCATCTCCGATAGGCTCCGATGCGAAACGTCTATGTGTGCCCGTGAAGAAGTGAACATTTCAGTGGCTACTGCACTTTTCTTAATTTTTTTTTTGTCCACTGAGGACCAACCATGTGTATCGACGGATGTCTGTTAATGGTAAGCAGCGTTGAAGGGCGTCGTCAGCATTATATGCACCATAGCACTAGCCATATTCGTGGCTAGTGTTTATAAGTTACTCACGCCCAGTAACGTACTTTATTGCTGAGCAGTTTTATTCGGCATAACGACGTCTTTTGAAGACCAAATTATTCATTTTTATGTTCCTTGCGCACAAAACAAAAAATAACGAATTCGAGTAGGTAGGTGTATGATATTTCAAAACTGAGACGATATTAATAAATCGTAGCCCGCATGGTGTACGCAACGTCAAAAATTCCCATATATTTAAGAGTTTTTTTTAGGAAATGTAAAATAAATATAAGGAAACGCAATCCGTATTGACAAAAAACGTAGTTGTGCTCTGAAAATATAAAATAGGAATATTCAACTTATTTCCTATAGCTTCGGGTCTCGGGAACGAACAATGCCGAGTTCACACGAAGTTTTCTTCGCCACCGTAATCAGTTCCGTTATCCACGCCACTAAGACCTATTCTTTCAAACATCTAAAAGTAGCAACATGCGTCTGTAACATTTAGGGACGCTTAAAATACCCTAACTTTAATAGAAACTGAAGAAGTTGCTTCAGTGACTGAACCATAAATACCAAAGTTATAACTTACCGAAGACATTACTTGATAGTTACGGATGAGTGGCTAGAGTTATGGGCGTCTAACCTTTTTGACTCTGGTTCAAATTTTACACAAGTACAAAGATTTTACTTTTTTTAATATATTTTTTTACGCAGTAGAACACCCACAAAACGAAAATTAAATATATATATTAGTTTTTTTTTTAAATACTGGAAATACAGAAAACTAATTTGGAAATTAACGGAGTGGTTCCGCGAATCCACGGAAAGTTTCGTAAAACTTACCGAAAGTCCGTAATTTTACGGAGAGTTAACGAACACTTCTGGATAAAATTTTTCCAGTACTTTTCCGCAATATCAAGGATTTTTTTTTTTAACATTGGGGACGTCGCGCTGAAAGTGTTATGAGATTTATTATCCCATTATCCAGTGTCTCCCAGACACTCGTTTCATAACCTCAAGTACCCCACCACGTGACACTGCTTGTCTGTGATTCCATTGGGGACATTCGCTTGTGGAGGGGGGGGGGGACGCGATCGAATTATGCAGTCAGCCAGTCAGTCGGCATGCAGTATTCACGAAGCGAATGTCGTTGCCCCGCCAGGTTACCTTGTTATTCTGCTGTCTGCCGCCTTGTCGGGAGACGGCGTGATTGCGAAACTGTCTGCCAGACCTGATTTAAGTCGCGACGGTCCGCGATAGGAAAATTTTCGCGAAACCACTCGGGGTGAAGGAAGCCTTCGAGCAGTAACGCGGTTTATTTTTAGACACGTTCAGTCGACGGAACACGTGCAAGGAAGCAAGGGCCTGTCCCCGTGCTACATGGTTTCTGTCAAAATACGCAAGTGGGAATCTTGCCGGACGATGCCGCTGGTCGGCGGGTTTTCTCGGGGATCTCCCGTTTCCCCCCCTGCCCTTGCATTCCGGCACTGCTCCATACTCACCTCAATCACCTTCATCGGCTCTCAAGACCTCGTTGTTAAGAGCCGCCCAAATCTCTCAACTAAACTAAACTGTTAAGATAGGCTACACGCTGGGGAAGCAGCAAATGAGTAGATAACTGAGGCACGAGCAGCTATGCGAAGGAATGTATGGCCTGTTCACAGTTAATTGAGCACTTTTGAAATCAACCTTCGAAAAATTTCACTACCCCTTACGTCTACACATCATAACGGTTACACCGAGAAGCATTCGCCCTGTGAAGTTTGTGACGATGGAGGTGAAAGTAGTCCCATGTCGTAACTTGGAGCTAAAAATGTTGGGTACACATTTGTAGATATTAAAATTACTTTTTTTTTTTTTTTTGCTTTTTTTAGAATGTTTATAAAAGTGTAAGAATTTGCAAATTTGTAAAAAAAAAAAAAAAAAAAAAAAAAACTTTTCCAGTAATTTCACACTTTCACTTGACCGACGCACAATGCCACCGCACACCCAAATGCAACACTTGCTCGGAAAACCACAGCACCGATGAATGTCAACTTCCAACAGAAGCACCAAGAAAATTCCCCAACTGTCGAGAAAACCACGAAGGAGGACACAAGGAATACAGCAGAATAATCCTGCACGAGGAATACATTAAGAAAAAGCAAGAAACACTCGTCCAAACTCAACCGACACCCAGAACAGCTGCATGAACCACGCAAGGTTTCCCTTGGGATGTACCCAGCAACGCTTAAATGGACACCACAACAACAGTATAACCATCAAAACTATCAAATGGTGCCTCACCATTCACCAACAACATCACAATAACCAAGTGACCACAACAGCTTTCTCACCCAACACATCAGCACAACACCAGACACAAACCTCCTCAGCTCAATCATCAACACAATCACAAGATCCCACACATCAAACTCATGCACCACAAAAAATACTCTCATCAGAAATCATGGACAGTATACAATATATTAAAGCATTGTTCTCACACATCCTACCACATCTACCGCTATGAAAACAAACTGCTCAAAAAATAAAAAGTGCCACATCACAAGCAGAAAGATTAGAACTTTTCTTAACAGCCGCCTGCATAATATTCAATATTTGAATCTCCCACCCATGCATCCCAGGGAAAACCACCCAGACTCCAACTTCAGAGAGGAAGAGGAGGATGAACTGCAACTACAGAATACCAAAAACAGAAAAACCAGCAACAAAGTGAAAACAGTGGTTTTTTTTACAGGGGGTTCTCCCCTTTTCCACCAAAATAAAATAAGAGAAAATTCCCAAAAATAAATAAAGAAACCACAACCAAACTCAAAATTAAATATAATAATAAGAAAATTAGATAGATAATTAAAAAACATTTACACAGTAACATAAAAAGCCATGGCCAATTAAAATTAATATCATTACAATAGAAACTAAGAATCTTGATTCAAACTTTAACTTTAACAATTAAATAACTGAGGCCAGTAAAAGTAATGGAATGGCTAACAAGTAGATTAGTAAAAAAAAAAAACCGACAACATCTCACCAGCTGGAGATGTGCGGCCTTCGGGACAGGAACTCCGCACACAACCCGAAAAATGCAACACGTGACGAGGGAACTACAACAGACGAAACAAGATGGCAGTTAAAGGTGAGTAATCAGCTGGCGAGTAACGACAGATGCGCGCTCCAGTGGCAAAGTTCGGAATTAACCCTTGCATTCCCATATTAATTTATAATTTCTGGTGTTAAAAATTATAATTTTTTTTATGCGTGCTGTGTGTCAGCTGGCAAACAACTTGTTATGTTATCACAACCAATAATATTTAGTCTTTGTGCTTGAACATCAGTGATATGAACCAGTCATAACACAGCGCAGTAGCATGGTTTGGGAATCAGACTACAGTCAAATATAAGCTTCCTGTGCAAAATGTTGGCGATTATCTACAATGGGCATAAGTGGGTTAAAAATGGTGGTCGAACGAAGGTGAGTAATAAGCAGACGAAACAAGATCGCGGGTGGAGGGAGCACTGTGGGGTTGCGGAAAAGGATTGTCAAAACAAAACGGTGGATGATGTAATGGATTGATACAGCATTAAGTAAGAACTGGAAAACTCTAGAGTGAGTAAAGAGATTTGAGCGGTTGTAACATCGGAAAAATCTAGAAATTAATATATATTGACGTCATAGGGGTTGTAACGTCATAATGGGTGGTGACATCATAGGGGTTGGTGATATCATAGGGGGTGGTTACAGCATAGGGGTGGTGACGTCACAGGAGCGGTAACGTCATAGAGGTGATAAGGTCATTCAAAATGGCGGTCAAAAGTGAATGATGTCCAAGATAGTGCTGACGCAATCCAAGATGGCGACCAATTTTCGGAATCCCTAGCCTCCAGCTGTTGGGTTCGGAGGAACATTTTTTTTGTCTCTGTGTACCAATCTAATCTACTGTGTTCCTCAGGTTTGCCTGGGCCTCTCGTTTCTAGAGCGCCGCTGGAGGATCCAGGCCGCGTGCAGGTAGGCGGCCACCAGACAAGCAGCCGACCTTGTGCGAGAAATTAGCACAGCCCGACGCCGCGCTACACCTTGCGAAATTGCGCTTGCGATTCTCTTATTCGCATCCGTTAAGTCTCCCGCCTGCCTGATGCTTCAACTCTGCTGTAGAGTGTTTGAAATACTTTTTTTACCACGAAACTGTTAAACATGCGTTTAATGTGCTCATCTACGAAAAAGTAATACAAACTTCAGACGAGGGCTGTTGAGTGCTTTCAAGACGCCATTCACATTAGAAACACCATTTCCAAACATTACAAAATGACTAAAAAAACGTGTTTTCCAAAGCGCTGTATTTCAAAATTTACGCATCAGATACATACAAAACTGCTCAACAGCCCTGTATTAGACCTTCCAGCAGACTTTCCCCCAGTAAAATAATAAGATCACCTCTGAATGTCCCATAGGTACACGCAGCACGACGAGAACACTGCTCGTCAGTTCAGAGCCTTGCGCTTAGCGGTGATGGCGCACTTGATACGCGTGGCAGTGTCACCCTTAACGCTACCGCTTTTCTAGGTCTCAAGCGTAAGAAAAAAGATCCAGGTAGGCGGGAGCCTTAACACTGAATGCGATATATTTACTGATAATTAAGGCAAGCTAAAAATTACTTTACCTATATTCTCCGATGCATGACCATTAGTTCTGGTGGGGGCCGCGGTGGTGTAGTGTTTAGATCACTCGCCTCCCACCTAGGCGAATCGGGATTGCTTCCCGGTGGGTTCGCTCCCGGATTCTCACATGTGGGAATCGTGCCGGACAATGCCGCTGGTCGGCGGGTTTTCTCGGGGATCTCCCGTTCCCCCCGCCTTTTCATTCCGGCGCTGCTCCATGCTCACCTCGCTTCACCCTCATCGGCTCTCAAGACCTCGATGTTAAGAGCCGCCCAAATCTCTTCACTCACTCACTCGACCGTAAATGCGATGTTTTCCAGGGAGAAGGGAAAATTCGGAAAAGCTGAGTTTCTTGTCTCTTGCGGATGGCGGCTATCATAGCAGGCTTAGAATACGTCTAGAGTATTTTCGGAACTCGTTCTGGGGCAGGGCATGCTTCAGGTATTTATTTTCTTGTCGGGCTGTTGTGATCGGGCCACATTTATTTGGATACGTCCTGTGTAACTGTGAGCCAGTAATAAAAAAGGAACCTGTAGTACAACCAAGTCATCAGCAACACGGTACAAAGACTTCGCACTTCAGCAGTAGCAAATAAACACACGCTATTTTCCATTCATGGTTACTTCCAACTTTTCTGAGCCCTGCTATAGTTTTACTTTCAGGCTATTCCTGCGCCTAATGACAAACAAAGCTAAACTAGTCTAGGAATGTACACCGAAAGGACAAAGCACCGCATTTGTGCGCGCTCACTTTAATAATATTTTGCATGAGAACTATTACTCATTAGTAGAGACCTGAAGAATTCGCTGATTCATTTTAGGACAAGCTAGAATTCAAAACACATGCGTTTATATAACTTAATACATTGGCCCACGCCGTATTTGACACTTCCTGGAGAATGCTGGTCCAATCGTCGCCTTCCACCGTGACAGAAAGCAACCAATGTGCAGTTGATGTCGGCATATTGGTACATAAGACTGTAGAGTCTAGCCTGCAGGTCATTGAACTCACGATTTTTTCCGGCCTCTACTCATTAGGTATTACCTACACACCTATTTTCTCTCTGTTTTTGTTCATGTTAATTATAAATGAAACATCATAGTTTATAGAAACAGTATAATTAAATGTTTAATTTAACCAATAATAAGATGCTTTTATGGTAACAGAAGTATAAAACGCTTGTGATACACGAAGGAAACAAGCGAACACTTCATACATGGGGTGATTTTTCAAAGGTTTGATTTAAAAAAGTTTGAAGATACCGCGAATTGACTAGAGTGACTCGAATGTATACAAAATTGTGAAGTCTAGTACACACGTAAATGTTCCCATGGAAAACAGGTGGCTCTACTTATGTGATATTTTTTACTGGCAAAGTTGTAACCCCATTAACAATGTGCGGCTAGAAAGAGGAGTATTTTACAAGTTGTTTCACGAACTTAAAGAAGAAAGTGAAAAGTTTTTTAATTACTTTCTTATGTCTCAGGCGTCATTTGATGAGCTCTCGAGCAAGGTTAGTTCTACTGCGAAAAAGGATCCCAGCTTGATTCGTGGATTAGCCTTTGTCCCTGAAGAAATGTTAGCAATGACACTCAGGTAAAGGTAATTTTACTCATAAAACCTTATTAATGCTTGTAGCTATAATTTATTAGTTAAATAGCTTTTTTTTAAACTGAAATTGTAGGTAAAACAATATTTATTTCTGATTAGGAAGAATTATAAATTCTGCGCTTGTAATTTAGAGAAAGTAGCCCTTGGTAGTGTTACTAACATTGTTTGGCTAATTTACATGTTGTTGTTTGCAATAACTTGTTCCACATTTCAAATTTACAAACAAATACAGTCTTTAATGCAATTTCATCAACAAAGCATTTACAAACATAATATAAATTATAATATACAATTAAAAAATGTAGTCAAATTCTAAACAACGTTTTGATTGAAAAAGTATACTACAGTATAAAGCCGCATAATATCTAGAAGTTATAAGAATTAACCAGTATATATAATTTACATATTGTCATTAGTTGTAATGCTGATACAATAATAAATCATTATATTTCAATATATCATTATAATAATGTATATTACGTTTGGTACAGTGAACATAAGGTGTACTATGGATACAAATTAATCTTCATGTTTTAAGGTAATAACAATGATCTGAATTCAATTTTGACCATAAACCATTGCACTAATGAGCTATTAGAAAAAAAAATTACAAACAAAATAAAACTTCTGTCTGCTAGTTCATATCATTTGTAATGAAATCATTGACGCTGCAGTAAGATGTTAGGGCAACAACAAGGTAAAAATTCCACTTTAAAGAATTGCAGAATGTGCATGGTCACACAGAAAGTGGTAAATAGTACACATGAAAATAACGCACACATTTACGAACAAAATTTAAGTAACCTCCAATAAATTGGACCACATAAAATGGCCACCAATAAACAAATAAATATAAAATCGAACGCGATATAGTCAAAAACACAATTTCATTGGCAGTTAATCATTGACAGTTCACGTGATGGGAACAGTTAATGGAGTGATAACAAGGAACTGTAATTATTGGAAGTATTACTCATCAAAGTATCCGTTGGTGAGAGTGAATAATAGCTGCGTTGGTCAGTAGCAGGTGTGCTGTTTTCAGAACGTATTATTGGACGAAGTAACTGTTTCAGTGCGCACCGGCGTCTTGTGTAGTTTTTGTTGCTGGTTACTGGCAGTAGCCTGGATGTGTGTTTGGGCCGGTTGTTGCTTATATTCTGATCTCATAAAGTTGGGTAGATTTGACACGTGATGTTACATTGGGGAGTACAATTTGTTGGAAATCCAGATAGTTTTGTTCAGGTCCAAGGCCAAGCATTGTTGGATGGAAGTTGCGGGAATTCATGTGATCAGTGTTGGTTTGGAAGGTGGGTGCTGGCAGGACTCCGTACTGTGGTTGTGATTGTGTGGTATATTTCAACATCAGTTGCAATACGCCACTGCGAAATTTTAATATATCATCACTCAATTTTTTCATACTTGGCATCAATGAAAAGAAGAAATTGAAATCATCATCTTTATGTTGTAAAACGGTCTCTTGTGTTTGTTTTGACGTCACGTCAATATAATTTTTTAACTTATCTTCCAAATTTTTCTTCTTCTAAATATTGCACTAGTAGATGGTTCATCGGATACATTCGTATCCTGTTGAAAATCTGGGGAAGCTTCAAGATCGCCGTCAGGAGTACTTGCTTTCACTGCCGAGTTGTTGGCCAAGGAATCTTCTGTCTCGTGGTTTCGGATTATAGTTAGAAAATCCAACTGTCTTGCATACACGTATTTTTTAAATGTTTTTGCCTGCATCCCCAGACTTCTTCTTTCGTATGGCTACGTGAATTCTCACGAAAGCGTCCCTAATGCTTCTCCATTTGAGCTGCAGGTATTTACCTGAAACAAAACACCAAACATGTAATAATTTTATTTATTTAAATCTCTGCTATGAAATACGTTTTTATTGTTTTTTTTTGTTTGCATAGGATAATGTTGTACAATGAATATGTTTGTTTTAGATTGTTGGCATCAGGATGTACATACTCTGACCTACACTATTCATTTCGGGTTGGTGTAACAACAGCAAGCACGATTGTACAACAAATGTGCATCGCTATATGGATAGCATTACACAAATATGTGTTTTTACCACTGGATGATGTAAATACTTGGAGAGACATTGCGACTGGCTTTATGACAAATTGTAATTTTCCTCGTTGCCCAGGTGCAATTGACGGCAATCACGTTATAATTATGAATCCACCACACACACAGGTTTAATGTTCTATAATTATAATAATTACTTTTCTATTGTTTTGATGGCAGTAGCGGACAGCAAGTACAAGTTCGTTTGCGTTGACGTTGGAGCATACGGCAGAAAATCTGATCCAACTTTGTTCAGCCGTACGGGCTTCGGGAAGAAATTGGAAGAAGGTTCTTTGAACTTACCGCCTCCAGAGCGGATCAGTGTTAACACAACCCCCTTACCACATGTACTCATTGCTGGCGAAGCCTTCGGGCTGACAACATACTTGATGTGCCCTTACAATGGTAAGAACCTTACTGTTTCGTTCAAGAGTCTACAACCATCGCCATTGCAGGGCTCGAAGGTGCGTTGAGTGTGCTTTCCGAATACTCAGTAGCAAATGGCACATTTTTCACAAGGCGATGGCTTTTGATGTAAAAGTGGTCACAAGTGTAGTCAAAGTATGTTGTGCATTACACAACTTTGTGAGGGATAGAGGTGGCGTAAAATTTGAAGACACTCTTGAAATAACAGCACTGTACGACAGCGACATCATGGCACCAGTAGTGAAAGGAAGACCAGCAGCGTACATCTACAGAGACAATTTTGCTGATGTGGTCCTATGGGCTCTGTNTGGAAGACACTCTTGAAATAACAGCACTGTACGACAGCGACATCATTGCACCAGTAGTGAAAGGAAGACCAGCAGCGTACATCTACAGAGACAATTTTGCTGATGTGGTCCTATGGGCTCTGNTGCACCAGTAGTGAAAGGAAGACCAGCAGCGTACATCTACAGAGACAATTTTGCTGATGTGGTCCTATGGGCTCTGTACCATGGCAGATGAACTTCATTTGAACAGATTCAAGGAAACTACTTTTACGAGCATCAAATAGAAGATAAACCTTGATTGAGAGAAAGAACATTAACTCAAAATTATCAACATTTCTTGTATGTTGCACAAGTTATAACATTTCAATAATCGTTGATTGTATGATAACTACATGCCTAAGTAATTCGTTTATGCCAATGAATTATCACACGTGAAACGTATGTATGTAACTTATATTCTGTATGTNACATGCCTAAGTAATTCGTTTATGCCAATGAATTATCACACGTGAAACGTATGTATGTAACTTATATTCTGTATGTTAATTACGCTTGAGAGCGAAGTAATTATTATGTGTAATGGGATTTTATCACTTCAGAATATTTTATTTTCAATCGATATTTTTTATTTAAGGCCATTTTAATGANACATGCCTAAGTAATTCGTTTATGCCAATGAATTATCACACGTGAAACGTATGTATGTAACTTATATTCTGTATGTACTTTATGTTAATTACGCTTGAGAGCGAAGTAATTATAATGTGTAATGGGATTTTATCACTTCAGAATATTTTATTTTCAATCGATATTTTTTATTTAAGGCCATTTTAATGANAATGTGTAATGGGATTTTATCACTTCAGAATATTTTATTTTCAATCGATATTTTTTATTTAAGGCCATTTTAATGATTTATGCAATTTTTATCGTGAGATAATTATGAATTATTTTTGCTGATCTTTAATTATATGTTCTATGGCAGTTATGGGAAGTCTGTACCTCATGGACTCTATGTTTGCCAGTATTGATTCCCATAACCATAGCAACGAATTATAATGTGTACTGCACATAGCTTAATTAGAGAAACAGCATCAATTTTACCCCTGCCGAACTATCTCGTTAACCATACAGATTTGTATCATATCCTACCATTTCCCCTCATAACTTTACGATGCGTCGGTCAAGTGAAAATGTGAAATAATTAGAACAGTAAATGTATTAAAAATACGCTTATTATTACACTAACGTAAATAAACTGAAAGTAAAATAATTAATTTCACTGTTCACAAACGTTAACCTATTAATTTAAACTCAACGTCCTTTCGTCGTTACTAAATTTACTGGGACTATGCCAGGCAGTGTTTCCGTTAACATGTAGATAGTGGCAGTGAAACTTTTAAAAGGTTGAATGTGGCTCACTTTACCGTGAACATTCTTTAACGTATATATAGCTGAGAGGTTTTATTCGGCCGGGCGATATCTTCTGAAGGATAAATATTTCATTCTGTGTTCCTTGCTTACCAAAATAAAGATTGAAATTCGGTGGGTGAGTGTGTGGCATTTTAATGTATACACGCGAGTCTGTCAAGGGACGCAGTGGAATAATTACAAACATGGTTACATAACTTAGCCGCCGGTATTCGATGCTAACACGTACGTCGCTGTGATGTGGTGATGATTACATCACAGTGTGTTTGATAATACCGAGGGGAAATGGTCGCTTGTTCTGCCAACTAGCCAGCAACATGTCGGAATGCTTTCCGCCAATCAGCACCTCGTAACTTACTTGCCAGCCAGTAGCTCACCTATCACCCAATAGGGAACTTAACACAGGACGTAGTAGCCAATCAGACACAAGACTCGTTCCCAAAGCCTAGCACAGCCAATCAAAGAACGAGTACGCCAAAATCAAAGAAACCGCCACGACGTTTCGTGGAGTGAAGTTGAGAGATTTGGGCTGCTCTTATACACCGAGGTCTTGAGAGCCGACGAGGGTGAAGTGAGGTGAGTATGGAGCAACGCCGGAATGCGAGGACTGGGGAAACGAGAGATCCCCGAGAAAACCCGCCGACCAGCTGCATCGTCCGGCACGATNCTTGAGAGCCGACGAGGGTGAAGTGAGGTGAGTATGGAGCAACGCCGGAATGCGAGGACTGGGGAAACGAGAGATCCCCGAGAAAACCCGCCGACCAGCTGCATCGTCCGGCACGATTCCCACACGCGAAATTCCGGGAGCGACCCCGCCAGGAATCGAACTTGGTTCGCCTTGCTGGGAGGCGAGTAGTCTAACCACTACATCACCGCGGCTCCTCGCCGTTTCATGTCTGTGTACTTATTCACTCTGTAATAATAGCACACACCTCCCGTCACAGCGAACCGGGATAGATTCCTTCCCGGCGGGGCTAGTCGGAGATTTCCGTGGGGAAATTGTGGTGGGCACTGAGAAAAAGATTTTATTCAATGAAACCAAGTTAGTTTGGCGCAACCACATTAATTGTTTGTATATGGAAAATGACAATTTTTGTTGTTGAACGAAAATTATTTCGTTGCTCTCATTTGGTTTCCCCAAACAAAGATTTAGTTGGTGCAACTAAAGGTTAGTTTGCCCTACGTACATTTAACAGTTCCAGTTAATATAGAAAAAGTAGCATTCCGACCGCGATTCGAACCTTGACCGTTAGTGTGTGAACGCTACGCCTTAGCACGTTCAGCTTAAGTGACTATGCTAAAAATGGAATGTTTTTAAAATACATACATTACAAAAACTGGTCAACGTACGCAAATAAATATTTCAAGTATTACAGCTAAACTTTTTGGCTTCCTGCTGAACTTGTTTAATGTGATGTTTATATAATCATTAAGCATGAATAAATGCACTAAGAAACTATTTTACTCTCGTAATTGTCACACAAAATGCAAACAAACTCTCGAGCTGTATTTTCGACCGAAGGCAATCAATTAAGTGGCCAAACAAATATATGCAGTTTATTCAACAAAATATTTTGTTGACAGTCTAATTTCTTTGGGCCTAAAAACAGAGGTTTTGTTACTTCAAGCGTGTATATTGTTAGATGAACAAAATTAATTTTGTTGATTTTCTATTTTTGTTTGCTCAACAAAAGATTTTGTTGGGACAACCGTATATATTTTATATTTATACGTTTGATTGTGAGACTTCCAACTCGGCACTATATTGGCAGAGAGCCAGCCATGCAATGGACGTTGTTCAGTACAGCAAATCTGTCCGGTGTTGTTGTGAGAACCAANATATTGGCAGAGAGCCAGCCATGCAATGGACGTTGTTCAGTACAGCAAATCTGTCCGGTGTTGTTGTGAGAACCAATGAGACGGCTGTAAGGTGGAATGCAGAGACTAACAGAACTGATATCGGCTGTTCACGGTAAACAGAAAAATTTTGAAAGCACCGTTTAAGATATTGTGTATTCTTCCATCATATGTAAAATTACATTACCATGGGCCTGATCACTTTATTAACGAGTCAGTCAATTGAAACTGTGAAATTATTAGAAAAGTAAATGTTTTACAAATTCTTTAATTCCTACACTTGTGTGCATTTTAAAAAACCAAAAGCAAAAGAAATAATTCCAATGTTCACAAATGTTTGCCTAGCACTTTAAATTGAACGTTGATACACGGAACTACTTTCCCTCCACCGTTACCAATCTTACTGGGAGCGTGATAGTCAGCGTAACCGTTAAAGTATATGCAGATAGGGTAAGTGACATTTTTCAAAGGCTGATTTCAAAAGTGCTCACTTTACCGTGGACAGCGTTTGGTCAAGCAGTAGTGAATATAGGCGACTCACTTATAACTTGTCTTAATTGCCAGCAAGTCTGCACCGCACTCAAAGTGCTTTAAATATTCCAATGGAGGCAATATATCCAAACCACGCCAAAAGACGTTACAAACACAGAATACCCACGGACACAGAAGCGGAACAGTGTTTCGTATCACGACCGCTAACTGCACGCGCCAGCAAGATGGCCTTATTTTGTATCAGCATGGACGGAATGTTGTTCTCCAATCAGCCTCCGTGCCAATTTTCTGGACGGCAGCTCGAACAACAGGAAGTCTCTCGCAACATGCAATAATCGGTCAGACACAAGACCATCCAAGTGCTTCAGCCAGTGAACCNAAACAACAGGAAGTCTCTCGCAACATGCAATAATCGGTCAGACACAAGACCATCCAAGTGCTTCAGCCAGTGAACCTACATCAAAGGAACTGCCATGCAGTTTTGATTATGCGGAGCGTATCTACTCCGTATCACAGACATGGGTGTTTCCGCGTCGGGTTCAATTAAATCCTACAGATAGCATACGGTTCAGGAATTACGGATATAACACTGTCCAATTAGCGGAGGAGTTACTGCTGGATGTAACTTTTTTTTTTTTTTTTTTTTTCAGCGCGAGGTATCGCGTGATGTAGGGCAGGAACGTTTGGNACTGCTGGATGTAACTTTTTTTTTTTTTTTTTTTTTCAGCGCGAGGTATCGCGTGATGTAGGGCAGGAACGTTTGGTGGGTTCAGCGACCTGTAGTATTGATGTACCCAATTCGCAATTCGCGGTTACTTCAAACTTTTCTAAAAACCCTACTAAAGTTCTACTTCCAGGATATTCCTCCGCCTCATACAAACAAAGCAAAGGAAATTACACCAGAGGGTCGACGCACCGCATTCGTGCGCACTCAGTTTAATAATATTTTGCATAAGAACTATTTATCACTGTGCAATAGCAACACACCTATTTCCCCTCTGCCTGTATTCATGTTAATTAAAAGTGAAATATTGTAATTTATAAATAAAATATAGGCGAAAGTTAAACTTAACCAAAAATAACGTACTTTTATGTTAACACACGTATAAAACGCTTGTGATACACGGCATATTTAGGAAACAACTAAACATGTCACATATGTAGTGTTTTTTTCAAAGGTTTGATTAAAAAAGTGTGAAATAACCGCGAATAGAGCATACCATTCTCAAGTTATTTTTTTACTTGAAGCAATTGGCACATGCTGTTTAAGAACCTACGCTGTAAAATACCTTATNACCATTCTCAAGTTATTTTTTTACTTGAAGCAATTGGCACATGCTGTTTAAGAGCCTACGCTGTAAAATACCTTATGTACTTTTACAAGCAAATCCTTGTAAATCCAGTTGCCAAGAAAATCCTTTTTAGAACTACAAACAGTGTTCTTGTAAAATCCGCAAAATATATATTTGTAATATTACAAATGATAGGCTTGTATTACACCTTATATTACTGAGAAGTGAACAAATTTTTTTACTTCAACTAATAACAGAGAATAGGGAAAATATTATTACAAAATAATATATATACATATATATATATATATATATATATATATATATATATGTAAGAAGTTACATCTTGCCAGTACGCGGAACTAGAATCCACGTCCCTAGAGTTTCTATCCCATACGCTTAACCACAACACCAATTTGACTTACCCACCCTAGAGTTATTTTTGTACTAAATATAGCAGTAAATACTTACAACATATTAGTGAAGTTGTTCGGTTAAGCAGAAAGCATTAATTTCATTTTAAGAGTTCTGTGTAGATATGAAACATTAAGATTTAACTGTTAATGTGTAATAGCGTCACGTGTTTTCAAATGGTTGTCGTTTTATTATGATTATTTNAAACATTAAGATTTAACTGTTAATGTGTAATAGCGTCACGTGTTTTCAAATGGTTGTCGTTTTATTATGATTATTTGATTTGTTAAGTTTTTACGTTATTTTAACTTGCAAAACATATATTTTTGCACGCAAGTACATTTTACATAACCCCTGGTTTTTGTAAAATAGATAAATACGGTTTTACCTTGACGAGTGTCCGCCATTTTGCTTTAACTGGTGGATACGAGTAAGTATAGTGTACATATTTCTTGAGGTCTGTGTATTACAAACACGGATCTGTAGTTTTACNGCTGGTGGATACGAGTAAGTATAGTGTACATATTTCTTGAGGTCTGTGTATTACAAACACGGATCTGTAGTTTTACAAACGAGTCATTTTACAAGAGAAATTTTTGTACTGTTACAAACATTTCTAAAATTACAAATAATTTCTTAGTAAAAATTACAATTTTTTTACAGTGTTTTGGATAGTGTCAACAGAAACTAACGTCCCTCACTTGTAATGAACGCGACTTACTGAACAACACTTTTCTGCCGCGTGTAGGTCTACATTTCATGTTTCTAGAGTAAGACGTATGTATGTACAGTATCTCGCGATCTCCAACAAACGCCGTGATAATCATTCCCACCTTGTGACTTTATCTTCCGCGGAATTCATTTCGTATGAACGCCCACATGTTCGCTGGCATTCTCCGCCAATTGCGACTCTTATCAGCTGTTACGTTGAGTCGGGGCCGTTTATGGATGTGCAAACTGCGCATTGCGCAACGGTTAAAAACTGTTTCAAGTGTTCTTACGTGGCCTACGACAACATCGAAGTATGGCTAAGCGATATAAACTTTTCAATGTCGTCTCGAAACGTTTTGACCATATCGGTGCCGGTGCGATGTATCGTTCCCAGAGAGTATTGAAAATCGATGGCGATATATCGCAAATATAGCTTATTGACGTCGCAAATATCGGCATCACAAATATCGGTCATACTGATATCGCAATGTCTCAATTATAAATCGCTAGGTGCAGTGATATTTCGCGAAAAGATTTCGAGACAAGACACAGTCCAAAGCACTGTAGGGTCGTCCAGCTTCTTTGATAGGCTAAAAAATGTTCTGGCCCGTGTTAACCGTTTGCGCACGAATCACGAAGGTTCAGTGTCGGAGTTACTTAGTCCTGTGTGGCTTGGGCAAAGACGGACACGGCACCAGCAGCCAATGTAGGTATAACAACAGCTGAGGTGTGTACATAGTATTGAAGTCTACTGTGTGCTCCGATTTTTACGCGAAAAGTCACTGGCCCTATAAATCGCATATCACCAACCTGGCATATCGCTAATATCGCATATATGTTGACATATACCCATCATCGCATATCGCTAACATCGCATCTAGGGCCTCCTGTTTTTCGCGAAAAGATTCCACGACTAGTTGTTCTCCAAAACACGTTAGTCCAGAACCGATATTCACGGTTGAGTGATTTTAACTCCCACGCGTCTTAAGTGTCTGCCAGCGAATCACGAACGTCCAGTGTCAGTGTAACTTTATTCTGATTGGCCCAGTCAAGTAGATGATGTCTTCTCATACAGACACTCAGCCTATAGCCAAAGGAAAAGAACAAGTTTGCACTTAAGTTGAAGTCTAGCCTGTGCATAAATCTTTTCACGAAAAACTGGTGGCCCCACACATTTCGCATATCGCTAATATCGCGATATGTGATATATTGCCCTACAATCTTTGACCACGTCGCAGTTGCAATATTTCAGAAATATTGTTTCGTGATCGATGTATCGCACCACGTATAAAAATTAATATTCCCACCATGCATCGGTAATAAGACACTATGAAGTGACACTTTAGAATTATTATATTAACAACAATTATTAGGCCGCTGTTACATGAGACGCAGAACTACTTATCTTCAAACGCGTTCAGCTATGTGCATGCTTACATTGGCCCCGAACTCGTTCCGATCACGGTTATAGTAAAGTTCGAATGAGAAAACAATCTTCGCGCTGCTCTGAGAGAGGGAAGGTAGGGGAGGCAGTGTAGGGGAGGGCACTCCCGACGCTCGCCGCTGGAGGGAGGGAAACCACGTGACACTGCTGGCGCTATAAACACTAAACTGATAACATAGCTCTCTACTACAGCGCTGTTAAATGCAGTCGACGTGGCCTACGTTTTTTCGACAGGTAATATGCACGCACCGAGAACCTCTCACCCAACCTTTCTCGGCTGCTAACACTACTGAACTGAGCAACCCCACCCCTTCGTGCGGTGGCAATGGACTCTCCCGACTCGCCCGACGCGTGTTGGACGTCTGCTCATTATTTTCTCTTTGGATTTCACTATGCTCCTTGTTCAAAGTAAACTGGTTGTGTAGGTACATCAGGACGCCTTTTTTTCTCTGTTGCGCACCAATTGACTGCTATGAAATAAATAAACAGTGTTATTAAAATTACTAAAATTGACAGGATTTTCTACAATCGTAGAAATAAATAAAAAACTAAGACAAATACGATATACTTTTCACTCTTACATTTAAAATATTTTTAATTGAATTAACATTTAACCCATTCGGTGCATAATTAATTTTCAAGCTCAAATGTTGAAATCGCTTAATTTTTTGGCGTGAGTTGTACTCTTGTCGACTGTGCTTCTCGGAACCGGTGAACAACGTGTTGCGAATTATTTGATAATAGCATTAATCATTTGCAGATGAGAGTTGCAGAAACTTCAACAATTCAAATTTCTCACAAGGAAGACGCTCAAAACAATGGCTACTGAGTCCTCGTTGTGTACAGTGCCAACCAAAAATATCCTTTAAGAGCAACATGTCCTTAACGTGTCCATAATCGTGGACATGTTGCACATTAATTATATTTTTGACAGGTACTGTACACAGCAAGGCATCAGTGCTCAGTCTTTCTTGTGGCTAATATGATTTGTGGAATTTTTTTACACCTTTTTGATATGAATGGTTAAAGCCAATATCATCGAGCACACAACACGTTGTTCACTGGTTGCAAGAAAGTGCTACAGCGCATTACAAAAATTACCTGATTGCAACACTTGAACTCAGAAATTAACGTATGACCTAATGGGTAAAAATATGAGTAGNCAGAAATTAACGTATGACCTAATGGGTAAAAATATGAGTAGAACGAAATGCAAGTCCAAAAATAAGAGAATTGTGGCTATTAAGCTGGATTTATTATTTGTAATCGTCCGTGTCAACATGTAAGTTAGTCTTTTTGCAATTATTTTTATTTCTTTGTTAACAATGTTATTTACCATTTTATATGGTGGCTCCAAAATAACCAGGCTGGGGGGTGAGCTTACACGTGAATACGCCACGTAAAACTGACCGTGGGATAAAAACAGTTCTGCCTAAGTCAACTCCTGCTAGTTTGAGAGTTTGCCCTTGCGACTTATGTATCGTCAGATTGTAACGAAAACACGAATTCCACGTGAGAAAATTCTAAATTTAATTATTTATTTATTATAATACTTTTACGAAGTTTCTAGTTAATATAATGGATTTACTATGGCTTTATTTCTAAGAAACTGTAATACATGTATTTAGTTATTTACTTTTACAGTACTTTCAAGAAGTTTCGAATTAATAGGACCGTTATTTTTTACTCATACAAACTTTGACCTCCAAATTTCACCCCTTTAGGGGTTGAATTTTGAAAAATCCCTCCTTAGTGGCTGCCTACATTACATAATGAATGTTTCCTGCAAATGTTATGTTTCTAGGACCAATGGTCGAGGCTGGACGTTGATATGCCAGTCAGTTAGTTTTCCCTTTTATATACGTGTTGCCAAAAATTCACCGACAAACTCCGGGAGGTGATTCGTGACGAAAATATATGTACCATTTTTTCCAAAAGTGATTATTAGGGGAGCTATGCAACCCCCAAAAACAGAATTTTTTAAATTATTTTCGGTACAGCTATCAGGAACAACTGCGGTTAAGAAACAAATCGGTGAATAGTATTTTGTAGAACGGAGATCTTACACCTGTGAAAATGTGGTTGGTAAAATCATTCCCCTTCATCTGAAAAATAAGGGTTGCCACCCTGTTTTTTTTNTTACACCTGTGAAAATGTGGTTGGTAAAATCATTCCCCTTCATCTGAAAAATAAGGGTTGCCACCCTGTTTTTTTTTCTACTAATCAGCACCACTATTTTCCTGATGAAGAGGGATGGTATTGCCAACCACATTTTCACAGGTGTAAGATCTCCGTTCTACAAAACACTATTCACCGATTAGTTTCTTAACCGCAGTTGTTCCTGATAGCTGTAACGAAAATCGTTTCAGAAATTCGATTTTTGGGGNTTACACCTGTGAAAATGTGGTTGGTAAAATCATTCCCCTTCATCTGAAAAATAAGGGTTGCCACCCTGTTTTTTTTCTACTAATCAGCACCACTATTTTCCTGATGAAGAGGGATGGTATTGCCAACCACATTTTCACAGGTGTAAGATCTCCGTTCTACAAAACACTATACACCGATTAGTTTCTTAACCGCAGTTGTTCCTGATAGCTGTAACGAAAATCGTTTCAGAAATTCGATTTTTGGGGNTCACCGATTAGTTTCTTAACCGCAGTTGTTCCTGATAGCTGTAACGAAAATCGTTTCAGAAATTCGATTTTTGGGGCGGCATATCTCCCCAATAATAACTTTAAGAAAAAAATATTACATATTTATTCGTTTTATATTTTCGGCAGGAATTACCTCCTGGAGTTTGTCGGTGATATTTAGTTACACGTTGTATGTGTATAAGTAAATAAATAAATAAATAAATAAATAAATATATATATATATATATATATATNCGTTGTATGTGTATAAGTAAATAAATAAATAAATAAATAAATAAATATATATATATATATATATATATATACTGCACGATACGGGCTGTCGTCTTGATAGTCTCTCCACGGGCTGATTGGTAGAGCCACCAGTTTTTCGCGAAAATATTCAACGACTCTTGTACTGCAAACCACGTTAGTTCAGAACCTATTTCGTGCTTGGATGATTTGAACTCTCCCGCGTCTCAAGTGACCGCCAGCCAATCACAGACGTTCAGTGTCGGGGTAACGTAATTCCGATTGGCCCCGTCAAATAGAAAATGCCTTCTCACACAGACGCGTGGCCAATAGGCAGAGGAAATTAGCGAGTGTGTGCGTACGAAGTTGAAGTATGGCCTGCACACAAATCTTTTCGCAAAAAAAAAAAAAAAGTGGCCCTACTGATTGGCGAACGACGCGTCGTTGCTGGCCAGTGAGACAATTTCGCTGCCGTGTATGGACGGAGTTCACTTCTGTATCTTAATTGTTCTGTGCTCGTGCCATTGTAGGATGCTTGTTTCTGTCCCAAGAGTCATCCAGGCCATATTTGGTAATAACAAAAAACTGTGGCACAGAGACAAAACCGTGATGCAAACGTAGTTCGTTCTTACAGTGTAATCTTGTCGCCAGATGACAACGTGAAATTCGCACGTCGTTAGTTACGAGATAAGGGTACCCCAGGAGCAGAAGATACCATTTTCTTGTAGTTTTGTGTGTGTCACGCGACGTCATTCCAAGAACGTACTTGCTGTGATTGCACTCGCATTCCGCCCACACACTGCTGTGGCGTCTTTGTTTCCTTAGAATGTGTCACGTTCATAGGAAAGACGCGACGTGCTTAACGAAGCATTCTTGTGTAGGGAATTAAAATTCCAAACCTTTAACCACTTAACTTACACGTTAATTTTTCGCTCCAGGTGCTGCAAAAGAGGAGATTTTCGGTTTGAGAAGTACGTACGAATTCCATGTAATAACCTACGTGATGGAACCTATGGAAATAATTTATATTGGTTCGTGGCACCNAGAAGTACGTACGAATTCCATGTAATAACCTACGTGATGGAACCTATGGAAATAATTTATATTGGTTCGTGGCACCAGTAGGAATCAAAGGTAAAATGTTGGTATGCTAGCAGCAGCCAATAGCATTCTCCAGGGAAAAGGCGCTTTTTGTATTGGTGTTGGCTTCTGATTTTGTACAGCACCGACCATAAGTTCGCCTATTTCGCAACACGTCATTCGTGAACGAGTATACTCGGGATAATAAGTTAAGGAGTTAACGCTCGCTTACATCTAGACACCAACCAAAACAGTATATTGTGCTCTCTGATGGATGTTAACTAACGATCTCGGCAACAAATGACGACTCCCACATTTGAGGGACTCACTTTTTTAGGTAATTTTTTTTGGCTGAGTCACTTTATATTACAATCCTGCATTATGTTATATTCCTTCTAAATTTTACACTTCTGCCTACTACGAAAATTGTATTCGTTTACGTTTCTCAACGTACCCTGTTTAAACTCCTTAGTCGAAATGGCACTATAGGAATTGTAAATATATTACTCTAATATATACCCTGAAATATTTTTGATATTGAACACGTTTTAATTCGCAGCGCGCCACGAAACTTATTTTTCCTTGCGTGTCACACTATTGATAGTCTACACGCACCTGGGCGTTATGACGTAAAATTGGGACATACGCAGATTTTAATTATTCACTATTTGTAAGTCGCAATCTGTTTTCACATATATTATTTTTCATTGGCACATTAATTATGTTAATTTGTATGTGATTTCACTGCTCTTTTAAAATTAAATTTTTTTTTATCGCAAACATTTATATGTCTTTCCAGTGCGTTATTTTTATAATGTGTTTAGAATACCCTAGTATATGAACAGTTTTTGATCTGTTGCCATGTTAACTAAGTGACGTGTTGAGTAATTCTTGCCTCTAGCTCTATCGGGATTGGTCAGTTGTAGACGACGTCATTTAATTAAGTGCTTGAAAGGAATTCTTAGCCATCTTGGTGTTGGAAGGCAGGACGCTAGCTCGCGTGGGTTTAGCACGCAGGGTTTTAATGTATATTATATTAGAAGGACCCGAGTTCTAACCTGAAACAGGCCGTCTCGAGGGAGACGAAGACGCGAGGCAAGTCTTAGGAAGAAGAGTACGCCTGCTCCGGTCGCCGGCCGCGTATATTTCCAGGGTAATAAGTTTGAACTACCGCGCGTGCTAATATGTGCTAGGACTGTAATGGCACTGCAGGCCCGAGAGCCTGAATAAGGAAGCCCGCGATCAGAGGTCCTGCAGCATCCAGGGCGGATGTGACTGCCGACAACGAGATCAACAGGAACGCCTAGAACGTCGAGAATTCTTCCTTTTTAAATTTTAATCAGCTTGGTCTAAGAACTATTTTATTAAGGAGCAGAGATGAAATAATTTTTTTTTACGACAAGTCGAACTTACTCCAAATTAATTTAACCACGGGTACCTTGGAATCTAGAATATTACTCTTAAAGCACTGAACTAGTCTGGAGCAAAGAAACAAATCAATTAATTTTTTTGGAAGTTATAAATTTTAATTTCCAAGTCTAAAGCAAATGGAAAATAACATCAGTCACGAGAGCGGCTAATGTTGCTGAGGCCACACGTAAAATTTAGCCTGCAAATTGATTTCATTATTCCTGGCACAATGAATCTGATTACAAGGAAGCTAATTAAATTCCACATTTTTCTTGCAACGTTTGTGCTGAGTAATCGTTTCAAGTAGCAGTAGATATTTTCCTAGCGAAATTGTTGATTGTTTTGCATTTGAATTCATTTGTTAGTGTTTTTCTGTCACACACACACACACACACACACACACACATACACACACAACACACACACACACACTACAGCTCCTGCTTCTGGTGTACTAACTGCCACTTCACTAGTCTTTGTGTTACACGGTGTCTCTCTACAAGGGCCTGTCTATCTACAACGCACACATCTCACACCTAGTGTCTGCAACTCACTATAGCGTGTCGAGGCTCGTAAGGGATGGACGTCTTAGCTAAATGGGAGAGGCAAATTTAGCTGCCTTATTAATTAATTTATTTATAATACTGTACTACCAAAGTCTATAAAGATATGTCTTCACAATGTATTATCACTCACAACGTTACAGTTCAGTGAAAATAACTTTATTCTATTAACACTTTGCACTCTGGACACATTTCCTAGCATTCAGGGGAAGCTAGAATTGTGTCACACGTGCTAAATTATAGGTACGCCATTTCTGTTTTTTTTTCAGCTTTCCCACTTATCACCATACTGTTGGTGCGCACATTTCACACGCTTACTCCTCTGAATGAAGTTTCTTACTAGCTGGCTGTCGGAAAATGGATTGTCGAATTGTTTGTTGCCCAATCAGATAACCATTCATACGTAAAAGGTGATACAAATCTACACAGTTTACTTCTGTTGTTATGAAATTACTTTTTTTTCTTCTTCTAAATTCTTAATTATTAGCATTGGTGGTCTGTGAAGTTCAGTTAAGATCATGGCAAGCTATAACAAATTAATGAAACCACATCCACGAGAACTTTGTTTTCAGTGGCAGGGACAGTTCCTTTTTCAGTGTAGGCCGAGTTACACACGTGAATAGGGATCTGAGTGTTAAATAATATTTTTTTTTCTATGATCACTGAAAAGGACACGATTGACTGTTAACTCCTTTTACACAACACAGGATATTTGATTGGGGCAGAATCAACTCGACATCCCAGTGGCTGATGGCCAACTAATAATGAACGTCACGGAGCGCAGTAGATGTCAGGTGCGGTGTTGACTTGTGGGTCGGCGGTAAGTGCGAATACGGAGACAAGCAGAACTGGCGTTCCTGCACTTGAATGCCGGTAAATGTCTGCGCGCTTCAAAGTGTCAGTCAGTAAAATATTGACGAGTCATCAAGATGCTCCGGGAACAGCAGGTACTTGTGACGTACGAGACGTTCACAAGAGTGAAGAGATTTGGCCGGCCCCTAACATCGAGGTGTTGAGAGCCGATGATGGTGAAGCGAGGTGAGCATGCGGCAGCGCCGGAAGACCCCGAGAAAGCCCGCCGACCAGCGGCATCGTCCGGCACGATCCCCACGTGCGAAAATCCGCGAGCTACCCCACCGGGAATCGAACCCGGTTCGCCTAAGTGGGAGGTGAGTAGTCTAACCACTTCATCACCGCGGCCCTACGTTCACGAAAGAGTGGTGCACTATAACCAATGTACAGAAAATGAGAAGTAATATATTACATTCGTAATTATATAACATCGAACTGCAATTATTATTAATATTATATGAAGTGTGTATATCACAATTAGGGACACCCAGTTTTCGCGAAAATATTTCATGACCAGTTGAATTTCATAAAAGTTTAGCTCAGATGCACTTTCTTGGTTGCATGCATTACGTGTTACGCATCTCAGGTGTATGCCCGGGAATCACAGACTTAAAGTGTCGGAGTAACCTAATTCTGATTAGCTAGTGAAGTAAGAGAATGTTTCCTCACAAAGACACGTAGCCAATAAACAAAAGAAACCTGCTGATGTACCCGTAGGGTATTGAAATATAACGTACACGGAAATATTTTTGCGAAATTCGGGTGTCCTTAATTATAATACAGTTTATAGATAATTACTAGAGCCTCTACCACTTCGCTTTATAAGACGGCACCAAGCTAGACTCCACAGTCCTCTACATACTGGCGTCTGGCGCAGAGCTCACTTGTTCATTGTCTGCCGCCAGTCAGAACTCACTCTCCTGTTACACCCGGCCACACGGAAAGAAGCCACCAGAGTGCTGAATGTTTGTTATTGGTTGTCAGTTTTGAAGGGCGTATCGGATGAGCGGAGTTTCAATGACACGAGTGTAAACAACATTCATTTGTGTGCACTCTACCTTGGTACTGAGTTATAATGAGAAATGATAGGTCGCTAACAATGACATATCAATATTTCTTCTGCAAATATACGATTATTGTTGTTGCAGTTCAGCGACGTGTTTCATCCAACTCCACTTGTCAACCGACGACCGCCAGCAGCTTGCCTGACTAATTCTGCTGAAAGGAAACGAGTCTAGCGTGAATGACGACGTGCAGGGTAGGGACGTTAATCGAAACTAAATAATCGATTATTCATCTATCGATTAAATCACAAAGATACGATTAATGAAACCGATTAATCGGTTCTGAAAAATCGATTTCGTACGTAATCCATTAATCAATTTTAAATGTTTTTTAGGGCCTATTCCGAATTCTTAGGAAAGACTATAAAATTATGTAAACAAGCTTAACAAAAATGTAATGTGTCCTTTCAAAAATTGCTAAAAATAAATTTATGTTGATTGTTGATGTGTTTTTAAGTTGCAACAGCAAGGAAAGGTGTAAGTGAATTTAACTGAAGCGTTAGAAGATAACGCAATTTTACACACGAACACACACACACACACACACACACACACACACACACACACACACACACATATATATACATAGAGAGAGAGAGAGAGAGAGAGAAAGAGAGAGAGTAATTATAGAACTCAACATATCGAAAAATAATCGAAAGATATTAATCGATGTACCTATTAAACTAACGAATAGCAATCGATGGCAAAATATCGATTAATCACAATTAAATAATATATTGTCATACTAATCGAACCGTAATCGAACATCGCTAGTGCAAGGTGTGGGGAATAAGGGAGATGTGACGTAGCTGAAATGCGCCTGTGGTTGACAAATCACATCTGGCGGCGTCCAACACCTTCCAGAAGGTCGGGAATTGCCTCAACTGTTCGTCTTGATGCTGAATTAAGTTATATGTTGACGTGCGTAGTTGCGGGACAAACCGGAAAGGTTAAGCGCAGGTAAATACAACCATTCACCCCCCGCAAATCTTAGATTGCTCTTCACAGTTAGTTTTTGGTGACATTTGATTTGCTTATGCAGAGGTTGGTAGTACCTGCTGTCGCTTTTTATATATTATATTCATTATAATTCACACAAGCCGTCTGTATTCTATTTATATATATTTTTTTTAATGATGNTGTTCTATTTATATATATATTTTTAAATGATGTGTACTTATTTCAAATGTATTTTTAATCAATTTTATTTAGTAGATAGGTTTAATTTAATAATTGTAGCGGACTAGTTGTACGTGTTATTTGTTACGGGAGTCGCCGCTTGGTGGCGCTAGATTGGCGCGGTAGTTCCGTGTGTCGTTCGTGGCGGAAGTCTCTTGCTTGGATCGTCGGGGTGTGTGCATGTGACGTGACGCGGTCGTCGTCGTCAGATACCTCCCGGAACGTATAATGCCGCGAGTTGCTGCGAGTTACGAGGCACTCGTCACACAGCTACACTTGCAGTTTTCTTTTTGTTCTATTAACAAAAATTATACTCTTGCTTCGCCACACGTATAGTTGTCTCCACGCTGATGATAGATCACTAGACATCTGAAAATTTCGCAAATTCATTGTCTTATAGGTAAGACTAAAAAGTTTTATATGTTCAAACAATTATATATCAACATCACATACGTACACGTTTTTTTTTATAACTTGTCCCTAAATGAATCTGCGAATATTTCAGGTCTCTAGAGATCAATCCATGGCACGCTTTATATTTCGTGGCAAAGAAAAAGTTCTTTAGTAAAAAGCACACACATACACACACACACACACACACACACACACACACACACACACACACACACACACACACACACACACATATATATATATATATATATATATATATATATATATATATTCTCAGATTATTTATGAGCTGGGAATGAAGTTACATGTGAGGCGAGAATGACGACAATGCCTAAAATGTTTATTGAAACTGACGATTCAGTTACGCAATTTAATAGTCCACTTTAATCTAGAACTTGGTTTTCCAAATAAGAACCCGCTGTTATAGAAACTTTTGTAATAACAATATTTTAATTTTTCTATTTACTCTTTCCACTATCATTAGAGATGATGCAAAATAGCGAAATTTTTTGAGTCAACATGTCTTCTATAACACTCAAACTAGTTTATTCTTTCATGATTGGATGAACAAGATTTTGACTAGGCTAAGTAATTCGCAGACCAATCACGAACGTTCTGCTGTATAGTATCAGAATCCTCATTGGCTCAGTGAAATGGGGTAGTAGCTTCACACATGCTTGACAGCCAATAAGAAAAGAAAACTGTCCGACATGTGTACAGTACGTTAAATCCTAGCAAACAGTCAACTTTTCCCGCGATAAACCATCATCTCTAACGATCATCATTTACTATGCATCTACGCATATTTGAGGATAGAGTGAAAACACGTATATTTTTTGTTAAAGTCCTATAAATCTGGGGGCTACGGTGGGTGAGCGGTTAGACTGCTCGCCTCCCACCAAGGCGAACCGGGTTCCGCAAGTGGGAATCGTGCCGGACGATGCCGCTGGTCGGCGGGTTTTCTCGGGGATCTCCCGTTTACCCCGCCCCATCATTCCGGCTCTGCTCCATACTCACCTCACTTCACACTCATCGGCTCTCATGACCTCGATCTTAAGAGCCGCCCACATCTCTTCACTCACTCACGCTTTCCTGCAAAACTGAAAGAATACGGATGTGTCATTTTCGATCTAATCTATTCGCGGTATCTCACTCTTTGAATCAAATCTCTAAATAATCATTCCATGTACGACGTGTTTGATTGTTTCATAAACATGCCGTATCTTATAAGCTTTTGTGTTTCTGTTAACTTAAAAGTATCTTAATATTCGTTATATTGAACTTCTGCTTATATTTTATATCTAAATTATGATATTTCATTTATAATAATTATGAATAGAACCAGATAGAAAATAGACATGTTGGTAATGCTTAGTAAGAAATACTGCTTATGCAAAATGTTATTAAAAAGAATGAGCACAAACCCGGTGCATTNCTTTGAATCAAATCTCTAAATAATCATTCCATGTACGACGTGTTTGATTGTTTCATAAACATGCCGTATCTTATAAACTTTTGTGTTTCTGTTAACTTAAAAGTATCTTAATATTCGTTATATTGAACTTCTGCTTATATTTTATATCTAAATTATGATATTTCATTTATAATAATTATGAATAGAACCAGATAGAAAATATACGTGTTGGTAATGCTTAGTAAGAAATACTGCTTATGCAAAATGTTATTAAAAAGAATGAGCACAAACCCGGTGCATTGACCCATAAGTGCAATTTTCTAGACTAAGTTAAGCTTTGTTNTGACCCATTAGTGCAATTTTCTAGACTAAGTTAAGCTTTGTTTGCATGAGGCGTGGAAATAGCCTGAAAATAGAACTTCAGCAGGGCTTCAGAGAAGTTTGAAGTAACCATGAATGGACTAGAGCATTCAGTCTTCATCGTGGCAGAGGAAGTAAAAAGGTTGGCCACCTACGTTCAAGTTAATTGGCAGGTAGTAGTAGATTTCATATATCATCCATCATTCTCTCGTAGAAAAAAAATTTAACAATTGAATGTCAAGCTACGCAATATGGCAAATGCGCTATCATCGTGTGCACCGTTTCTTAGTGTATTATTATGGAGTGGAGTGATTTGGGCGACTCTTTAAAACGAGGTATTGAGAGCCGATGAGAGTGAAACGAGGTGGAAATGAAGCAGCGCTGGAATGCAAGGACGGGGGAAACCGGAGATCCCCGAGAAAACGCGGCGACCAGCGACATCGTTCGGCACGATTCCCACTTGCGAGAATCCGGGAGTGACCCGGCGCGGGGATTGAACCCGTTTCGCCTTGGCGGGAGACGAGCAGGCTAACCGCTCAGCCACAGCGCCCCCATCGAGTATGTAGGGNCGCCTTGGCGGGAGACGAGCAGGCTAACCGCTCAGCCACAGCGCCCCCATCGAGTATGTAGGGGACTATGGAATATTTTTTTTTATCTAACCTACTTTAAAACTAAGTGCTATGTTAGTCCGCGGTAGGAACGGGATTATTTCGTCTCAGGGCTAACCCCTTACGCTTACAAGGGAAGGAAAAACATGCAAGGAGACGTGCATCGTGACAAAGAGGGNACCAGCGACATCGTTCGGCACGATTCCCACTTGCGAGAATCCGGGAGTGACCCGGCGCGGGGATTGAACCCGTTTCACCTTGGCGGGAGACGAGCAGGCTAACCGCTCAGCCACAGCGCCCCCATCGAGTATGTAGGGGACTATGGAATATTTTTTTTTATCTAACCTACTTTAAAACTAAGTGCTATGTTAGTCCGCGGTAGGAACGGGATTATTGCGTCTCAGGGCTAACCCCTTACGCTTACAAGGAAAGGAAAAACATGCAAGGAGACGTGCATCGTGACAAAGAGGGATTGGGTTTCCCATGGCCGAGTTTGGCCATGAAAAACCTCCCTAATGTACTTATAGTTAAACTACATCTAGAATAGAAAGGGAAAAACCAGCACAGACACCGTAAAAACCCTTTCGACAGGAAATAATTAAAAATTGTTACATGCATTACGAGAAATGCTACAGGAGAAAGATAGGTGGGTACCATGCTCTTTATTATTGGGAGAGGAGAAACTAGTAGAGAGGTGGCTGCCTATGGAATCTCGCTTGGTGCCTTCTTATAACATAAATGGCAGGATCTCTTGAGTCGCTATTGGGGCTGCTACACTGCGGAAAAACACGCCGCTTATCGACTGAGAGTGTTTAAGTTCACAGCGCCACGTATAGTTAGCCTCAGAAATTCGCTATCTTATCTTACCGCAAATAAGATAACGTCGGGTTAGCAAACTTGAAGACTGTGAGTCACCAGCACGTCCAATCTCTCTGCCCAAGGCCAGCGTTTTTATTTCGTGTACAGCCAGGTTTACGACCGCCTGAGCATGGGGCAAATAAAATACATTTAAAGTATGCATTAAATCCATAAAGGGAGTCCCTAGTAAACAATTTTAAACGCTGGAATATATCATAAATAAGCTTCGGGTGTGCTCAGTTTTATTAGAATTTTAAACGGTGGCTATAGGTTTTTAATATAGCAATGTGTTCATAAAAGATACAGCGTTGCAGCTATAGTTTAAAACACACTGTTTAAAGAGGAATAAACATCGTAAACAGAGGGCTACATACAGCGATGTTTGCTGACTTTCGACACTTTAAAACAACCGCATTTGTGTTTCAGTCACCAAATTTTTGAACGGGCAACAAAACATCGACTTTCGTTTCTGTCCTGAAAATAAGATTTACATTAAAGTATTCCGTAGTTTATTTTAAACTACAGTAAACCCGACTGCTTACAATGATACTAATATGACAACAAGGGTGACCTCTTAAGTCTACCGTCTGCCCACACTCGTATACGGACAAATAGTTTAAAACTTCCCCCCCCCCCC